>JAOTOM010002697.1:0-114519 GCA_034440615.1 Ashinkailepas kermadecensis
CCGTCCGTCCGTCTGCCCGTTTTCACGGTCGTCCGCCCGCTGCGTCTCACGCCACTTGACACGACTGATCGCCCGTCCCCGCCGCTCAGATTCGCCATGAAGTGTCGCCAATGCCGCCGATCGCTCATTCTGCCGCGATATTTTCTGTTTTCTTGGGTTTACGTCCCATTCGAATCATTACCAGACCGTAAAAACTGTGGAATGGCTCGTAAACTGGAGATGCTCCGTCGGCCGTGCTCTCCCTCCGCCCCGAGGTGTGAGGCCAGGACTGCTGGTGACGTCACGGCTGCTGTCGGCGCCGACGACAGGCCATGTGTTCCGAGAGGAGAGGAGAGGACAGGGCAGGGGAGGGGCGCGAGATGCTACTGAGGGAGGCTGCCCATGCATTGTAAGGGGACGAGTGTGAGAAGGCTGGGGTGAGGTGCACCGGCAGTGCTAATTTTATCTAGCTAGGTAGCACGACTTCTAAGGAAAATATGGTTTGAAGAATAATCGAACGTTGCTTTCAAGTCGTTCGCATGCCAGAGGTTACGACCTATTTGCTGTTTGTGATGTGTGTTAAGGGCGTTTACTACCTATTTGTTGTTTGTAATGTGTGTTAAGGGCGTTTACGACCTATTTGTTGTTTGTGATGTGTGTTAAGGGCGTTTACGACCTATTTGTTGTTGTGATGTGTGCTAAGGGCGTTTCGACCAAAAGGTGCATTGCCATGTGTGCATAATCGTGGAAAAGAACCAGTGCAAGTTATAGGTCCTGTGCATTTCTACGACTATGCAGAACTCTATGAGTGGCTTCTAGTAGGTAGTTGGGCAAGGAGTTACCGTTGTAATCAATTAATTAGCTGGTGAAATAATTCAGGATAAATTAACCAGGTGAATGACTTCAGGCAGCACCAGCCACAGCAATGGTAATCCGGCCTCTTCTGAAGCTGCGGACACCCGCCTGAAGGAGCAATTATACGTGATGTAATTCTGTCAGTGCACGTCGAGTTTGGTGTTGATGAGCAGAATTCCCACTGCATGCAACCACGCACTGAGGGAGGGGTCACGCCGACATGGTCTGAGAGGTGACCGTTGAACTTGCTGCAGAACCGAGCGAAACGAGGCTATTTCTGTGGACGTGCGGCCATAGTTGCTGTAGCAGAAGTGTCATGCGGAGCCATTTCAGGGAGGGGAGGGATATATACCAGGCCATTTTCTGTCCGTCCAGGCTGTGTCATGAACGGCTTGGGCTGTGTGAGCAGGTGGCCGAGGGACCTGAGGCTGGAGTGACGGCCGATCCACTCATCGCTTCTGTTCTCTTCCTATTGCTGCCTGTGGGGATCACGGCCCTCTGTGCGGTCCCTGCTCTGTTCCTGGCCCGGCTCCGACCCTGGCTGCGGCCCCGCTCTGTCCCTGGTCCCGGCTCCGGCCCTCGCTGTGGTTCCCGCCCTGTCCCTGTCCCCGGCTCCGGCCCTCTCTGTAGTCCCCGCTCTGTCCCTGGCTCCGGCTCCGATCCTCGCTGCGGTTCCCGCCCTGTCCCTGGCCCCGGCTCCGACCCTGGCTGTGGTCCCTGCTCTGTCCCTGGCCCCGACTCCGACCCTCGCTGCGGCCCCGTTCTGTCCCTGGCCCCGGCTCCGGCCCTCTCTGTAGTCCCCGCTCTGTCCCTGGCCCCGACTCCGACCCTCGCTGCGGCCCCGCTCTGTCCCTGGCCCCGGCTCCGACCCTCGCTGTGGTCCCCGCTCTGTCCCTGACCCTCTCTGCGGCCCCGCTCCGTCCCTGGTTCCGGCTCTGCCCGCAGTCCCGGCTTCAGCCTCGGATCTCGTCCCGGCTCCAATCACGGAACATGACCCAGGTCATTCCCCGAGTCCTAACACGAATCTTGCTCCGAGCACTGTCCCAGTTTTGTGCTGTGCTCTGTCTCAGCTCTGGCCCAGGTCCTGTCCCGGGTTCTACCTCCTCCGACCCTGGCTTCGGCCCCGACACCGGTTGGTCGTCGGCGATGGGCTGTCACGTGATAGCAGGACAATAGAGGATCGGTCTCACCTGCGAGCCTCACCCCTCCCTAACCCGACACCACACACGTGGTGCTGCGCCGAAAATGTATGCCAAGCCCACATAGCCGGGCTCCGCAGCCCTATGGCCTTGGTCGGTGGAGTAGCTCACCTCCCGGATCAGGTATTGGCCATACCTGGCCACGGCGACCCGGTCCGTCTTTTTGTTTGGCGATTTTTTGTGGCAGCAGGCAATAATGGCCATGACTGTTCTCATAATTCAAGCAATGACCGCAAAAAACACCGATCGTAACGCTGGAATTCCGCAGTCAACCGCTCTTTCTCCCTCACGTCTCGTACTGCACTCTCTCCCCTCTCTCTCTCTCTCTCTCTCTCTCTCTCTCTCTGTCTCTCTCTCTCTCTCTCTCTCTCTCTCTCTCTTCTCTCTCTCTATATATATATATATATATATATATATATATATATATATATATATATATATATATATATATATATATATATATATATATATATATATATATATATATATATATATATATATATATATATATATATATATATATATATATATATATATATATATATATATATATATATATATATATATATATATATATATATATATATATATATATATATATATATATATATATATATATATATATATATATATATATATATATATATATATATATATATATATATATATATATATATATATATATATATATATATATATATATATATATATATATATATATATATATATATATATATATATATATATGTATATATATATATATATATATATATATATATATATATATATATATATATGTATATATATATATCTATATGTCTCTATGTCCTATATATCTCTATGTCCTCTATGTCCTCTATGTCCTCTATGTCCTATATGTCTCTCTGTCCTCTATGTCCTCTATGTCCTCTATGTCCTCTCTCTCTCTGTCCTCTCTCTCTCTCTGTCCTCTCTCTCTCTCTGTCCTCTCTCTCTCTCTGTCCTCTCTCTCTCTCTGTCCTCTCTCTCTCTCTGTCCTCTCTCTCTTCTCACTCCTCTCCCTCCTCTCTGTCTCTTGAAAATGTACGCACTTATTAGCACAACTGCCAACAATCACAATGCGTAGATCCATCACAATGTACGTCTGGCGTGAAATTTGTTTTACTTCGAACAAGCCAGTCGCGAGACGCGAAATCAGTGGCGGTCAATGCCACTGCTGGTGACGGCACAACCCCGCTGCTTATGAGCACTACCTGACTTGTGACCACCATTGCTTCGCTGTTGATGACCATTAGCCCTCTGGTGACGTGTCATTGTACCGTTGCTTATGGCTATTGCCCCACCGGTGATAACCATTACTCCACTGATTGCAATCATTACCCCGCTGGTCATGACCAATACTTGGCATGGCAATTACCTCGCCAGTGACTAACCATATTACATCGCTGGTCACCGGCCCCATAACGCTGCTGGTGATGACCGCTGTATGACCAACGCAGTCGATTCGCTCCTAAGCCCAAATAATCAAACAGCCAATTCTGCTGGTGATGACCATAACCTTGCTGGTTATGAAAATTATCTCGTTGGTGGGTGGCTGACCCCATTTCCATTCTAGTGCTGATCGTTACCCCACGGACAATGCCAGTTGTCGCGATGACGACCGACGCCATTATTCCAGTGGTGACCAGCCCTGCTGCCGTGCTGGTGATGGCCATTACCCCGACGGTGACTGGCCATTACCGCGTCGGTGACCGGCATTACCCCGTCGGTGACCACCCATTACCCCGCCGGTGACCACCCATTACCCCGCCGGTGACCGGCCATTACCGCGTCGGTGAGCAGCCATTACCGCGTCGGTGACCACCCATTACCCCACCGGTGACTGGCCATTACCCCGCCAGTGACCGGCAATTACCCCGCCGGTGACCGGCCATTACCCCGCCGGTGACCACCCATTACCTCGCCGGTGACTGGCCATGACCCCGCCGGTGACCTGCCATTACCCCGTCGGTGACTGGCCATTACCCCGCCGGTGACTGGCCATTACCCCGCCGGTGACCACCCATTACACCGCGGGTGATTGGCCATTGCCCGGTCGGTGACCGGCCATTACCCCGCCGGTGACTGGCCATTGCTCCGCCGGTGACCGGCCATTACCCCGCCGGTGACCGGCCATTACTCCACCGGGTGAGTAGCCATATCCCCGCCGGTGACTGGCCATTACCTCGCGTGTGACTGGCCATTACCCAGCCGGTGACTGGCCATTACCCAGCCGGTGACCGGCCATTACCCAGCCGGTGACCGGCCATTACCCCGCCGGTGACCGGCCATTACCCCGCCGGTGACCGGCCATTAGCCTGCGGTCGCGGGAGTGTGGCGCCGACGGTGTTTGACGTCGCCAGCTCAATGGCACGTGTAATCGGCCAGAGGCAGACCGTCCAGTACGCGCCACTGCACTGCCAGATCGGTGTAAGAGCTGAAATGGTGGCACTGGCAGAGCCGTGAGGGGGGGGGGGCGGCCGCATCACCCGTCGGGTGCATATTGCAGCACACCGCCGGGTACCCCACGAAATCCTGCCGGATACCTCCAGTAGCACCTCGCCAGGCACCTCACGAAATACCTGTCATATTTTGGATGCCTTGGATGCCACCGCTTTTTACTCTTATTTAGTTCAGTTTATGTGTATGCTTATTCCGACTTCCATTGAAGGTGTTGAGCGTTGAAGTGTGCAAATTGAGACCAAATGATAACTACGATGGCAATCATTATTTCTTATTCATAGTATCACTCAGTGCACATTACCATTGCAACGTATTTCGATGACTAGCAAAACTAGCGATAATTTCAGGGAACGCCTCCCGTGTGGGTGGGCTTTGCCCCAGGGCAGGTGGCGCTTTGCCCTGCGGTCAGGGCTAAGCGCTCCTTTTGACACGTCTCACAATTTCGTAGTTTGCATACAAATACATCGAGGTGCAAAGTTTTTGACTAGCCAATGCATGAATAAATGATTTGCTTATCTTATGATCCCACGCCAGCATTTATCCGTGCATTATTTTAAAGGCTGTCGTGGTTCAAACGTCAATGCATACGCATTACTCCTGTCTACCCTATGTGCATGAAGGAAAGTTTCAGTTACCCGGACACCAAAGCCATGGTTTGCCACGTGAAAAGAAACGTTGACCTGAACGCATCCAGGGGTGCCATTTTCCCATAGTTTCCCCTTGAGATCGGAAGAACGTCGAGATTTGAGGACACCACATTTATGAGTCTGAAATGAATCGATTTGTTCTTTCTCTTCTTCTCGCTGATCAGTGGCTAAATTCGCTGATGGGCGTGTGAACACCAATTTACATGGACTCTTGTTTTTGTTCCTCAGACAAAATCCCAGCCCCTGAGGCCTCAGCCAACAAGATCAGATGAGAAAGAACTCGTACCATGACCACTTATACCATCGCAGCACTGTATACAAAGTCATGTCAGCTGTGAGACGGTTGATACATTTTGATATGGATCAGACCAAGATGCAGAGGGCAAGAGCATGGGACCCACCCTTCCCTTATCCGCCAAATTTGTGTTTTTGCCATCCAGTTATTCCAGGTCGCGATCTCCTCGCGGACGACAGCGAGTGTTGTTGTCCAGCACCCTCTTCTACGCTGAGTGCAGTGCCGACGCTGTGCACAGCCGACCCCTGGCGTGTGCGCGTCTTCACTGACCGACACACGTGCGCTGGGCGATGGACGGCCGGTCGGCTGGATTTGCACGGAGACAGATGGGCGCAGTGATGGGGGACAAATGGCGGTACGCGACACCCGCCGCAGTCGGCGGCGGCGGTGTCTGTACGGCTGACGCGGTACACACCGCTCGGCCACTGTGTCCGGCACAACAATGCCGGGTGGAGACTCTCTAGTCTCTGGCTGCCTGGCAGCTGGTGTTGCGTCAGCGCGCTGTACCAGCACCGGGTTGCCACGGGCAGCGGTGGAATGTTCCGCATGGTCGGGAGCTCGAGCTTTCCCACCCTTCGATGATTATCATGATTGGAACGATTAAGCAGTCGCTGCACCTTGGGCTTCAATATCAACAAATCAGCAATTAAACGTATGGGAGTGCAGCAGGTCCAATCACTGGTGTGAAGCTGATTGAGTGCCGTGCATGCTGGCAGTTCCATTGCTGTCCACGGGCGCTGATCGCCTCGTCCTGGTAAACACCATCGCCTGCAGCTGTGTCCAGCCCGGCATGGGCCCGCACCCGCGCCGTTTGTGATTGCGGTGTTGTGTCGTGGAATGCGAGAGGAAATCGTCCTTTTTCGGAATTATCACTTGGATCGGATCGGTATATTTGTGCAGCATGCACACGGGTGGTTCCATGGCGTTTCGTCTCGGTAAGCCTGCGCCTTTTTCCTACTTCAGTAGATTGTATTACCGGGGACTTGCAACCCACAGCATGTGCTACATCGGTCACAAAACCACATCTCTCAGCCATCGCTCACCGATCATCTGCAGGGATTACGGCCGCAAGGACATCTCCGGAACTACCGCAAAACTTGACTGATTGATGCTGTATGGACGGTACTTTTGATATGTTGCCTAGAAGACCAAATAACACATCGTTGTAGCACAATATAACATGGTAATTAACTCTTCGATCTGTGTCGGAATCACATATTACATTGGGTTTGCATGGAATTTTAATTAATATGATCTAGCCCTGTAATAGAATGCGGTGTTCATGATGGCGTGGTTTATGTTAGAATAGTAGATATCCTCTTGATGAAATGGCAGAAATATGACATAGGCATGGGTGTTGTTCTGTATGCTTTTGAGGGGCGTTTGGTCCCTCAACGTTGGCTGTGTGGCCCTCTCTATAATTTTAACTTTTAACATGAGACCCTATGGAGCGTGCTCCTCAATCAATTTAGTCCATCCATTGCCCCCATGTATTGTGCCCCCTCCCCCCCCCCAAATAATTTCGGAACTCAACACCCTTGGGCATGGAGCAAAGGCGTACTCACCATAGAGGTTGAAAGGGCGATGACCCTACGTATAACCAATAGACACAATAGGATCCGAGAATTTGGGGATACATTTACGATTTCAGACTCGTTTTCGATGGTCAAAATGTCAAAAGCGTGCAATTTTATTGGATGTCAGGGTGTGCGATTACCCGCAAACCCCCAGTTGCTACGTTCAATGGCTGCCTTACCAACTTATGGGAGCAATCAATGTTAGGTTTATGGCGTGGCATGAGCAGGCTTGTGGAATGCTTCAATGGCTTGTGGAATGCAGTTAATAGGACAGACGCGCTCAAAATCGAGTATTGGACTGCCAACTTCGGAATCAATCCTACACGTCTGGTGCGGGGGACAGGACCGGCGTCACCGCGGCATAACTGCCCCGTCACTCGGCCAGTGCCTGCCTGGTCCGTCAGTCAGCGCACAGTGCGGCGTGTGTGTGTGTGTGTGAGAGAGAGAGAGAGAGAGAGAGCGCGCGCTAGGTGTCCTCGCCCGAGCTGGTGAGGCGGTGTCGCGCTGGCGTCGCGGCACGGCCAAGCGTGCTGTGTCTCGGCACATTGTGCCGGCCAGCTGGAGTGGAACGGCCGTGTGACAGGCCGGCGGTCCCTTCTCGCGCCGGCTGCGCGCCCGCGCCGGCCGCCCGCCCGCCGGCGGCCCAACGTTTAATGTAGCAGCATTCCAGGACAGGGGAGGCAGGCCGGATGCCGCCAGGGAAGTGTGCAGAACGGCGGCGCCGGCTCCAGGGGCCCGCACAAAACCGGTTTCCGTCCGCCAGCGCTTTGCCTGCGGTGCCGTGGAGGAAGAGTGGCTCGGTCAAGCAAGGGTGAAGCTTTGGTTTTTATTTTATTTTGGTGGGGAGGAACCTATAATGTTCATGAAATGAAAACATATTGCAGAAGTTGGCCCATATGGTTCCACATCAAAGTACGTAATACTAGAATGGCTTCACTGAGCATTCCAGGGCATCGGGGCCCCTTCGAAGTGGCAGGACGTTCCACTTCGGTGATCAAGGAAGCAGTCAGAGGCATGCCAAGAGATTCCTCCAGGAGAAACAACTTCGCCCATGTTCAGCGACCCCAGGGTTTAGAGAGCTCTGGAATTGCGAACCCGTAAACTCCTAAGAGCTGCCTCAACCGGTGACTTCAGCCCTGTCTGAACAATTGCTTGCAAAACGCTGGCAGATTGCTCACGCTTGAAAGTGCATATTTAACCCTCGCAGTGCGTCTATTTGAACCCTTGAGATTTCTATGAGATGGCTCCGCGCCTATTCTCCGTTGAAGGCATTGTAAAAGAACCCAAGGAGAGAAAGGATATCGCCTTACAATTTGGCTTACCGTTTGCAAATTCATGAGCGCACATTGGATCAAAAATAGATGTTCGGTCCATTACGATTCTGGAGTTAGGGCAGGTCAAAGTCAGGTCAGGACATTGTCTCGATGGCGTTTCTAGATGCTCATTGAAACATGTCATAAACAAACCGTGCAAGATACCTACAGTCAAAACTGAAGCGTGGGTATATAGACGTGGCCAAAGAAATACCAAAACACAAAAAGTGACAAAGCGCAGGAAAAGTGTTTTCCGTGTAGGTATGTCTTCATGACTAATTAATATTAAAATAGGATATGGATTTTCGCGAAGACAAACTAGTTCATCGAATACTTCAAGCTTCAAGTCACTGTGACATGATTTGAAATGTCCCAAGGATACACGTATGTATCCAAAGCGCTTTTCAAGCTAAAATACAGACAATTGTGAAGTAAAATTGCCAAACCATGATATTTTGCTCGTGAGTTTCATTCCTACGTGATTATGTCCAGCAAGGTTCATTTCAATCTTGTTTGGTTTAGGATACACTGTGGGATGTTTATTCCTAGTGCCACATATTTTTATCTCTCGGAGTTATCAGAGGAAGAACCTATTTGGCTTTGCGCGTTCGCGATGTTCACTACTTTTTCCTCGGCACAATTGGTGTAGAATTTCGTCAGCTTCAGCAATCAATCACATTTCTAGCCACTCGACCTTTACCTGATCGGCGACCTTGAATTTTGTACATGTCATTCGTTAGAATAAGTTCAGTTTTATCATCGACAGTGAGACAAGAAATCGTATTTATTTCACTAGAGTTCGTAACTTGCGGTGAAGGCCGGGTGACTGACTGCACCCCGACGTTGGTCTGTTCGACCTGGCCTGAAAGGTCAACCAAAAGCGGTAGAGAAAACCCTGGCCTGGTCCACCGAAAGAGTCCACCAAAAGAAGTAGAGAAAACATTGCAAGTAATTCCGAACGTTCGACGCTACATCGTCCTATTCATTGCGCAACTCTATCTTGCCTAGTACAAAAATTCGCGGTGAAGAGGAGTCAAATCGACCCCCCCCCCACGCACTGCGAGAGACAAGAAATTCTGCCGCACTGAGGGTTAGAGACTGGGGAAACATGCCCATGTCAGGGATGTAGTATTAGTACGTTCTGTGTGCATTACGAGAAAATGCCAATGATAGAGGTTTTTTAATCGCTCAATCGGTCAACTCGGCGGCATGGCTGGTTCGTTCCACCCGTCATACCGGTCGGTGCCTCTGATCTCGTTATCGAGGTTGGCAGTAGCCCACACCCCTTTATACCAGGGGATCAACGAATTTTTATAAAGGGACCAGGCTCCTCCAAATGCCATGTTTGAACACTCCGTTCCAGAACCGGAATTTTGCAACGGAAAAAAACGCATTCCTTGTATTGCAAAGGGGGTCATGCATCCTTCTTGGTTGCGCTTTGTTTCAATATGATCGAAACTTCGAAAGATTGTTACATTTTCAACTATAGAAAGCGGTAAAGGAGCGGAGGAAAGCAAATAATTAAAGCCCAGTATGCATCTTGTGTCCACTGTTGTCAGCTGAGTAGAGATGTGTCCTTTGTCGTCAGCTGAGCAGAGATGTGTCCACTGTCTCCAGCTGAGCAGAGATGTGTCCACTGTCGTCAGCTGAGCAGAGATGTGTCCACTGTCTCCAGCTGAGCAGAGATGTGTCCACTGTCTCCAGCTGAGCAGATATGTGTCCAATGATGTATTTGCTCTGAAGCTGAAACTTGAACAGACAGGGGCGGATACAGTGGGCACTGGGGGAATGTGCCCGGGGGCACAGGGGAAGTCCCCCCCCCCCCGGCCGTGAAAGGCCTCCCTTCCGGGAAGGCTCGAGTGCACCCCCTCCCTATATTGTTTGCAGCCAGATGCTCCAGGCTTCAGTGTGCTCGAATGCACCCTTCGATATTTTTGTCAGCCAGAAGCGCCCCTCCAGAGGCAAAGTGTCCCCATGACAATTGCTGGATCCGCCCCTGAACAGACATGGGCTCGCGTCCTTTATCAGGTCTGATTGAGGCAGACTTTGGTTGGCTTTGTGAGTATACCAAATGGGCTTCATTAGAACTCAGGATATAACATTGATTAGGGAGTTTCATTTTATTTTTCTCTTGTATTTTTCATTTATAGGCCTGACCCAGATGGACCACTGGGACTCTTATTAAGCCATAAACTTGTATGACTTTATGACTAATTCGCCCTTCCACGAAACCCAGTGAACCCAGTCGAACTGACTTTGAACTGCATCATAATGCCTAGATACCACCACATTTGGGATTCTGAAGTTTCGTGTATACGTTTTGTTCACTAGCTTTGACTCTGAATTTATTTCGGTCAAATACCTGACCTTCGCGTCAAGAGGCTGTTGGAGAAGATACCGTGAAGGTTGGAAGACAATTGTATGCTTTGAACTGCATTGGGTTGGGTATTCTGGCTACTGTGTTTGACAATACAGGCGATTTTCAAGGCAATAGTTCACCAGGAAATTTCGTAAGGAGGGAAAAGCGAAGCTTCATGGTTGCTCTGCTAGCTCCATATGTTGGTAAGCGTTGCCCAAAATAATAAAGATTATATTTTGGCCAGTTCTGATTGTTTTGCATGATGCATCGAATGATATACTGCACTATGTGGTCATACTTGATCTCGCTTGCTGATTGATTCACAATGTCAGCCTATGCCATCGGGCGGTGTGCGTGCCTTCCCCGGGCGGTTTAGTTGCTGGCTCAGGTCAGTCCACGTCATGGGGCGGTGTGCGTGCCTTCCATACTATAGTGACCTGGATGTAGTGACCCGGTTGTAGTGGCCCGGTTGTAGTGACCCGGCTGTAGTGACCCGACGGTATGGGCCGTCTGTGGTGGCCCGGCTGTAGTGGCCCGACTGTAGTGGCCCGACTGTAGTGGCCCGACTGTAGTGGCCCGACTGTTGTGGCCCGACTGTTGTGGCCCGACTGTAGTGGCCCGACTGTAGTGGCCCGACTGTTGTGGCCCGACTGTTGTGGCCCGACTGTAGTGGCCCGACTGTTGTGGCCCGACTGTAGTGGCCCGACTGTAGTGGCCCGACTGTTGTGGCCCGACTGTAGTGACCAGACTGTAGTGGCCAGACTGTAGTGGCCAGTGTTGGATTTTCACTTCTCGTTCTTGGATTCGGAGTGTATAATCTTTGAGTTCATGCAATTACGGAGTGCATAATACCTGGTAACCATGGGATGAATACAAATTACTGAGACAAAGAAATAAAGTCTTGTTTTTCATTCAAGAAGTATACATACAGGTGTTTCATCCCACACAGCCTAAGTATGCCACCTGATGCTGGATCACATAAAAATAGTATTCACTGAGAATATAAACTTCACATAGCAGTCATCTGTGTTGTGGTGCTGGAAAAGTGTTAAATATACTGTCATTGGCAAGAAGTGATGCATTTAATCGTGATTGATTTTCCATGCGAGTTTGAATATATTTCAACTTCAGGTATGTAGGTATATTACTATGATTAAATATATTATTCAAGCTTAGGGTATCCACAAGACACATCTTACACAGTTTACCACCATGAAGCAAACAAATTGGTTAGGCTTGGTTATGTTATAAGTTGGGCTCTAATCTTAAGTTGGACAAGTTTTCATATCCAATGCTTTTTTTTCTATTTCACGAATTTGTTTTTCAACAATGAACCAGGCAAGGTTAGGTTATGTCAGGTTATGTTCTTTAGTTTGCATTTTTTAGAAGAAGAATACTGGTTGAAATTTTTCCTTTTTCAAGAGAATTGTTCTTTTCGCATTGAAGGTTAGGCTAGGTTAGGGTAGATTATGCCACATTTTTTATTTTGCAAATTAATTTTTACACTATATTACCCAACTCCAAGCCCATTTATTGGTGTTGTTTTGCCTGCCAATTGGAAAGTATGTATTTACAGTGAAAGTGAGTGGTCACACCATGTAAACCACATTTTAAAACATGGCATTGAAAAAAGGAATTTCAATAACCCAAAATTACCCTAAACTGCAAATTTACAAATAGAAACAAAGTGATGATGAACAAGAATTATGCCTTTCACATCAGGAACCACAAAACCTCAATATCCCTTATGGAAAATGATTGGTCCTGAACCCTGTGCTGATGAAGAATGCCCATGGCATGGTTGGATTAAAAAAATAATGTATCAGGACTGACAAAAAAAATGTTTCCAATACGAAATTTGAATCCATTCATTCCATGCACCACCATGGGCATTATGTTAAATTTGGAAATCATTATGTCGCATTGGCAACAACACAAGTGTACAAATTTACACCTGTGATTAGCATGCTCCAACTGTTACCCACCGAAAGCCAGCATTAATAGCAATTAGCCATATTCGCCGCAATAGCATCGGCAGAAAAAAACAATTCCTACAAGCGGTATGCCAGATAATAGGAGTCACAGAAGATAATAAAGCAGCACCTACCAGTTACTATTCCCGCAGCACCTACTCTTTTCCCCGAGGCCCACACCTGAGGAGAACGAAAACAGAAAAATAACAACGGCTCCCTCCCCGACTTCGTACCTTCGCCGTTGTTTAGACCCTTCCCTCGATAGGTCTTGGGCTGGCCGGGCTTGCCTTAACCTTCATCAGGGCTGGCAGCGACTTGTGTTACATTGTCACAAAAACAATGCAATCGAGACAAGCTGCTCTTTTACCTTTGTCAACAAAGATTTCATCCCATTGGCTGTGTTCAAACCATTAAGCCAATCAGCAGCCTCCGTACAGTCATCCGGAGTTGACGAAAGACCAGTAAGCGGCTGTTAACCACCCCTCATTTAGCAGTGTATAGAACATGACGGCTAAATTTCCATTTTCCCGGAGTGGGAGAAATTAGTTGTCGGAGTGGCATAAACACTATTATTGCCACCAGTTTGTGGTGTATTGAAACAATGTAGGCCATGAAATGGAAGGACACTGAAATTTCTAGTTATATGGTGGTCCATTTGACTGTAAAATGTAACCAGATTTGAAGAACGTTTTGGTACCATTTAGGTCATTTTCTTGCGTAAAATCCATCGGATATCTTTTTTGTTTTATTGCTCTGGACCGGTCCAGGATGTAAAACGATCAGTTTTGTTCATGTCAAGATATGTAGAACATCTCAATCTTCAAGGAAACAGAAAGGAATGCATTATTTATGGCCTTTCTTGGCCGTAGTTTAAAAAGCTCCGACCGGAGTGGGAGCTGGAGAGCCGCGAATCCATCGAATCCAAGAAGCGCCGTTCGGGTCTGCCCAGTCTGGGAATGGTGGTTTCCCTTCATTAGGCGAGCCGAGAATAGAGGTTTCTTTCACTTGGCGAGGAATTTTTCTTGTATGCACCGAGTTGCCCACTGGATGGAAAGAGACGAAAGAGGCTCGTTGTAGGCATCGCCAACCTTGGTAGGAACGACCTGCGTATCTATTATCAATATCTTCGCCATTGAAATTATTGGCTGGGATCGGGAATAAGCCTGGTGAGTTCTATGATGGGATATAGTCCGATAATTCAGGGACCAGGTAGTGAGACTACTAGTTGATCTCGTGTAGTATCGGCTGACGTAGGAACTGAGGCCCAATTGAGGTTTCTTGAAATTTAATTATTCTTGTTGGTGTAAACTTCAGTATCAAAGCAGAAAAATACCTACCTAGCTAGAATGATGTATGCACAACCAGCTTAATGTTGAAAAGTATGGGTAGCCATAGCAAAATTGTGATTCCTTATATTTTGTAGTGGTGCACATCTGTATCCCTCTGTTGGTGCCCATGCATGCAGTGGCACAACCTAGGGCAGGGTTGTTTTATATTCTGGGGGGAGGGGGGGAGGACAAGTGGACCCTCAATGTTTGCTTTGCTTCTCAAATGACTTGAACTTTTAACATGGGACTCTATGTAGTGTGCCCCCAATCTATTTCACCCTGCCCATTGCCTTTCATGTATTTCCCCCTCCCCAATAATTTTCATAAATGAACATCCATGACCTGGAAATAGTATTTTCATAAGTGTGTTCTTAATGTGTTGGATTTGGATGGAAGAACCTTTCAGCTTGTTTTGTTTTGTTTTGGAAATAAAGCTTTCATTTTTGTAAGACAATATATTTTCAGGAATAAGGGATTGGTCCCCTTCAGTGCACGGATACAGTGACTCACAAGCATTGTTGTGCTCTAACAAAATGTTTCAGGAAATTGTGAAGTGTACCCCACCTCATACCCCAATAAACTCCATTGTTTTGCTTTTTTTTTGTCCCTACAGCTTCCTGAACATTCCTATGCCATGACAAATCATAATATATGTCCATAAATATTTTGTGGATTTGATTGCTTTTGTCATTTGCAAGTTGTGTAGGGACTTCTCTAGTTCTCTAGTTCTGTCTAGCCTTGCATTCTTCTGAACACTACTGATTCCAGCATTTTCATAAATGAATAATGTACACATGAAGGTGTGGCTGTTTATTAATTCACATGTTTCAGACAATTGCATACCATCTGCACCATTTCATGGAACAAATACATTGGTATTAATGTTGTATGTAGATTGCAGAGTGATCCTTAAGCATCTGCTGTCATCTGTTGCACATGCTAGCAAGCTGACACTCGTCTAGTCTTGCTTGCATCTAATTTTCTGTTCCACTTCTGCATCCTCTTGGAATGTTGCTGCAGCTCTCATGGTCACCTGAAATAACAAATGTGCATTATCCTCAATGATGTTGCCAAGTTGCTGTGGCAAGAACATAACATGGCTAGACAAGATGAAGAGCACCAAAACTAGAAGGGTTTTTCATTATCAGCAATTGATTACCATATGTTATAGGCCCTTGGAGCATGCTGCATCCTCTGCTTCATCACAATCCAATAATACTATTGGATTATGACAGCTGGTTGAGATTGCTGTTTAAGCAAGGCTCTTCACGATATATCATGTATGTAGGGAGTGGATTTTTTGGGGAGTGTATAATTCTTTGGATGACAAAAGTTCCAAAAAAGGACCATATTTCCAACACTGGTAGTGGCCCGACTGTAGTGACCAGACTGTAGTGGCCCGACTGTAGTGACCAGACTGTAGTGGCCCGACTGTTGTGGCCCGACTGTAGTGGCCCGACTGTAGTGGCCCGACTGTAGTGACCAGACTGTAGTGGCCCGACTGTTGTGGCCCGACTGTAGTGGCCCGACTGTAGTGGCCCGACTGTAGTGGCCAGACTGTAGTGACCCGACTGTAGTGACCAGACTGTAGTGGCCCGACTGTAGTGACCAGACTGTAGTGGCCCGACTGTTGTGGCCCGACTGTAGTGGCCCGACTGTAGTGGCCCGACTGTAGTGGCCCGACTGTAGTGGCCCGACTGTTGTGGCCCGACTGTAGTGGCCCGACTGTAGTGGCCCGACTGTAGTGGCCCGACTGTAGTGGCCCGACTGTAGTGGCCCGACTGTAGTGACCAGACTGTAGTGACCAGACTGTAGTGGCCCGACTGTAGTGGCCCGACTGTAGTGGCCCGACTGTAGTGGCCCGACTGTAGTGGCCCGACTGTAGTGACCAGACTGTAGTGACCAGACTGTAGTGGCCCGACTGTAGTGACCAGACTGTAGTGACCAGACTGTAGTGGCCCGACTGTAGTGGCCCGACTGTAGTGACCAGACTGTAGTGACCAGACTGTTGTGGCCCGACTGTAGTGGCCCGACTGTAGTGGCCCGACTGTAGTGACCAGACTGTAGTGGCCCGACTGTAGTGGCCCGACTGTTGTGGCCCGACTGTAGTGGCCCGACTGTAGTGGCCCGACTGTAGTGGCCCGACTGTTGTGGCCCGACTGTAGTGGCCCGACTGTAGTGGCCCGACTGTAGTGGCCCGACTGTAGTGGCCCGACTGTTGTGGCCCGACTGTAATGGCCCGACTGTTGTGGCCCGACTGTAGTGACCAGACTGTAGTGGCCCGACTGTAGTGGCCCGACTGTTGTGGCCCGACTGTAGTGGCCCGACTGTAGTGGCCCGACTGTTGTGGCCCGACTGTAGTGGCCCGACTGTAGTGGCCCGACTGTTGTGGCCCGACTGTAGTGACCAGACTGTAGTGGCCCGACTGTAGTGGCCCGACTGTAGTGGCCCGACTGTAGTGACCAGACTGTAGTGACCAGACTGTAGTGGCCCGACTGTAGTGGCCCGACTATAGTGGCCCGACTGTAGTGGCCCGACTGTAGTGGCCCGACTGTAGTGGCCCGACTGTAGTGACCAGGCTGTAGTGACCCGACTGTAGTGGCCCGACTGTAGTGGCCCGACTGTAGTGACCAGACTGTAGTGACCAGACTGTAGTGGCCCGACTGTAGTGACCAGACTGTAGTGGCCCGACTATAGTGGCCCGACTGTAGTGACCAGACTGTAGTGGCCCGACTGTAGTGACCAGACTGTAGTGACCAGACTGTAGTGACCAGACTGTAGTGACCAGACTATAGTGACCAGACTGTAGTGACCAGACTGTAGTGACCAGACTGTAGTGGCCCGACTGTAGTGGCCCGACTGTAGTGGCCCGACTGTAGTGGCCCGACTGTAGTGACCAGACTGTAGTGACCAGACTGTAGTGGCCCGACTGTAGTGACCAGACTGTAGTGACCAGACTGTAGTGACCAGACTGTAGTGGCCCGACTGTAGTGGCCCGACTGTAGTGGCCCGACTGTAGTGACCAGACTGTAGTGGCCCGACTGTAGTGACCAGACTGTAGTGACCAGACTGTAGTGACCAGACTGTAGTGACCAGACTGTAGTGACCAGACTGTAGTTACCAGACTGTAGTGACCAGACTGTAGTGACCAGACTGTAGTGACCAGACTGTAGTGGCCCGACTGTAGTGGCCCGACTGTAGTGACCAGACTGTAGTGACCAGACTGTAGTGACCAGACTATAGTGACCAGACTGTAGTGACCAGACTGTAGTGACCAGACTGTAGTGACCAGACTGTAGTGGCCCGACTGTAGTGACCAGACTGTAGTGACCAGACTGTAGTGACCAGACTGTAGTGGCCCGACTGTAGTGGCCCGACTGTAGTGACCAGACTGTAGTGACCAGACTGTAGTGACCAGACTGTAGTGACCAGACTGTAGTGACCAGACTGTAGTGACCAGACTGTAGTGACCAGACTGTAGTGACCAGACTGTAGTGACCAGACTATAGTGACCAGACTGTAGTGGCCCAGACTGTAGTGGCCCGACTGTAGTGGCCCGACTGTAGTGACCAGACTGTAGTGACCAGACTGTAGTGACCAGACTGTAGTGACCAGACTGTAGTGACCAGACTATAGTGACCAGACTATAGTGACCAGACTGTAGTGACCAGACTGTAGTGACCAGACTGTAGTGACCAGACTGTAGTGACCAGACTGTAGTGACCAGACTGTAGTGGCCAGACTGTAGTGGCCCGACTGTTGTGGCCCGACTGTAGTGACCAGACTGTAGTGACCAGACTGTAGTGGCCAGACTGACAACTGTAGCCCACGGCGGTGCGGGCCAGTGGCGGATTGGCGCCAGTCTGTTGCAGCCGCAGCCGGTCGCGCCGTCTCGTTACTGCGCATGCAAATGGCTGATGATCGAGATAAGTGCGGCGGCAGGGCCAGTCCGTACGTCCGCCCGCGTCCGCCCGCGTCCGTCTGCGTCCGTCTGCGTCCGCATGCAGAGCTCCGGAACTTTGCGGCAGCTAGCGGCATCGGTTCCTTCTTTCACAGGAACAGTGGCTTCTAGGGTTGTTTTTCCCTCCCTCCTCTTTCCCTTCCTCGCAGTGTAGTGCACTTTTGTTGCACGACAATCCATTCTTGTTGTGCTGAGCTTTAGGGGACATCCATCAGACAAAACTACAGCTATGATCCGCAAAAGGTATAGTGTCTTGAACATTTACTCGGTACACTAGGTCTTTCTGGGTGAAAAGAAAACTTCCTGCCTATGTATAGAAGAGTGCACTTTACTTTTTCAGGGGAAATTCCTCCCCACATGTTCGTATTCATTGTGTGCCCCTCACCAAACGAACAAAACTACGTCCACCCCTCACCCAACCATTGGGAAATGGCGCCGTATATTCTCTGACCATGCCCGTCCCCGTTACGCGTCTCCCCGGTCGGCGGTCCCGAAGGGGCCGAGCGTCCGGGCGACCTGGGTGGTCTGGGCGGTCCCGTCAGTGACGGCCACCTCCGGCACCCAGTCGGCCACAGCTCACAGTCGGCGACGGTCGGCCTGCATACATCAGCAGTGCCGTCGGCAGCCCGGGGATGCTCTACTACAGCAGGCGGACCGGACCGGACCGGCAGGCAGCCTCTGCCAACGGACGGAAGGCCGTCACGAACATCAGCAGTGCCGTCGTCAGCGTCTGTGAATTGAGTGCCAGACGAGCTAGCTTATTGCCAGAATTGCCGTTGACGTGCCAATCTGTTTTTTGAGGATCCGGATGTGGCAGCTTTCGCTGTCACTCTTGAGAGTGAGAACTTTGTTTTAGTGCTGGTTTTAAGTGGGGTGGGTATGTTTACCGATATTGCAGCATTTCGGTGGGATTTAATCAGTTCACTGCAGCACATCTTCCAGCCAAAGAGCATCCGGTCACTGACGACAACCGGATGCCACACTGCAACGCTGTGGTCGACGTTGCCGTGGCCCAAAAATCACCACAGCCGCATACAATTTAGATATACCGGCATGCAGATATTCTGATCGCGTGACGGTCCGGATACACTGACGCACAGACGTCCTGGTCACGGGGCTGTTCCCACACCCAGACGGGCAGGCGACGCCCTGGTCACGTGCCTGGCTGGGGTGACTGATGTGCCGGCGCAGATGACGGAGCTGCAGAAGTTGTCTGACAAGCCAGACGTAGTCCATTTGCCTGTCCGCGCCATTCCCGCCACTTTATATTCAGAACATGATGAATTCGAAATTAAAAGTTTATCATTAATGTCAAAGCTGACGTCGAAAGACCGAAATTGATCTGTGATTTCTGAGATTTCTGCGGTTTCTCAGCTTGATGTGTGCAGCTACTTTGAAGTGTGGTATTGTGTAGCTTGACATTCGGGCCTTTCAGCCTCAACTTGAAGCTTTGTTCAATCGTGCCACTAATTTTTTCGCGAGGTCTCGCCGCTGACCCCTTCCCTGTGGTCTCGCCACTGACTCCTTCCTCTACAATCTCGCCACTGACCCCTTCCACTGCGGTCTCGCCACTGACTCCTTCCACTGCGGTTTTGCCACTGACCCCTTCCACTGCGGTCTCGCCACTGGACCCCTTCCACTGCGGTCTCGCCGCTGACCCCTTCCACTGCGGTTTTGCCACTGACCCCTTCCCTGTGGTCTCGCCACTGACTCCTTCCACTACAATCTCGCCACTGACCTCTTCCCTGTGGTCTCGCCACTGACCCCTTCCACTGCGGTTTTGCCACTGACCCCTTCCACTGCGGTCTCGCCACTGACTCCTTCCACTGCGGTTTTGCCACTGACCCCTTCCACTGCGGTCTCGCCACTGGACCCCTTCCATTGCGGTCTCGCCGCTGACCCCTTCCACTGCGGTTTTGCCACTGACCCCTTCCCTGTGGTCTCGCCACTGCCTCCTTCCACTACAATCTCGCCACTGACGTCTTCCCTGTGGTCTCGCCGCTGACCCCTTCCCTGTGGTCTCGCCACTGACTCCTTCCACTACAATCTCGCCACTGACCTCTTCCCTGTGGTCTCGCCACTGGACCCCTTCCACTACAATCTCGCCGCTGACCCCTTCCACTGCGGTTTTGCCACTGACCCCTTCCCTGTGGTCTCGCCACTGCCTCCTTCCACTACAATCTCGCCACTGACGTCTTCCCTGTGGTCTCGCCGCTGACCCCTTCCCTGTGGTCTCGCCACTGACTCCTTCCACTACAATCTCGCCACTGACCTCTTCCCTGTGGTCTCGCCACTGGACCCCTTCCACTACAATCTCGCCGCTGACCCCTTCCACTGCGGTTTTGCCACTGACCCCTTCCCTGTGGTCTCGCCACTGCCTCCTTCCACTACAATCTCGCCACTGACGTCTTCCCTGTGGTCTCGCCGCTGACCCCTTCCCTGTGGTCTCGCCACTGACTCCTTCCACTACAATCTCGCCACTGACCTCTTCCCTGTGGTCTCGCCACTGGACCCCTTCCACTACAATCTCGCCGCTGACCCCTTCTACTGCGGTTTTGCCACTGACCCCTTCCCTGTGGTCTCGCCACTGACTCCTTCCACTACAATCTCGCCACTGACCTCTTCCCTGCGGTCTCGCCGCTGACCCCTTCCACTGCGGTTTTGCCACTGACCCCTTCCCTGCGGTCTCGCCGCTGACCCCTTCCACTGCGGTTTTGCCACTGACCCCTTCCACTGCGGTCTCGTCGCTGAACCCCATACCAGGGTATGGCTGCTGTCTGTCTCGTCACTCCAGGGAACAGACGCGCCACAAGTCGGTAAGTTGGCCCGATGCAGGGTGGCCGGCGGTACAGAACTGCCCACTGGACCGCCGGCCGGCTGGTGGGCGTCGCTCCGTCTCTCACTTGATGAAGCGGAGGCGATGCGGACGCCGCCAGCGCCGAGCGTGGGCGCCGTCCGGGTGGCGCGACCCGTGGTCCACCCACCGTCGACAAAGTTCCAACATTACTGTTGTACGAGGCGCAGGCGTGGCCAGGCGGCGCTGGACGCTGTCGGCTCGATCGTGCGGGTGGATGGAGGCGTCACACGCCTGACCTGCCGAATGGCAGCGGCATGGCCGTGCAGGGAGCGTGCTCTGCACCTGTGGCGGCTTCTAAGGCTATGCAGCAATCTGACCAGGCGTTGGCCAATGCTGTCGCTGTCGTCGCTTTCGTTTGAAGAACGAACCAGCTGAAATATTCAGATTCATGAATTCATGTAATGGCATTGCAGATTCTTTTTTTTGTTTAGTTTCAATGCGAACATGTACTCCTTTTTCTGCATTTTAAAAGTACGCTTGTCGTTAATCTGTTAATACTTCTCGTAGATCCGGCCGGTGTTATGGGCCCGGTTGGAACAGCTCCTCGTTCGCTTAAGCCTTGCTGCATTGCGTGCATAGCTGATCACTGGCCGGTAGATGCGGACTGTGACAGTGGGACGTCCGACTGAGTCTGGGTCGGGGTGTGGTGGTGGGAGAGGAAGGAGGCTGACTGATATTAGCACACACGCAATAGGCTATCTAACTTCGAAGCACTGCAGCGATATTTGATCTGATAACGACTGGAGCGACGGTAAGCTTGTCCATAGATATGACTCCCCGCACACTGACGCTGAGGATTGCGGTAGTCTGGTGACCGACTCGAAATTGAGGGAAGGGGAGGGGAGGGGCGGATGCGGCTGGCCCGGCGCGTCGGCGCCGCGCTCCATTCACCTACTTGACATCTCTTCGGTGCTATGTTCCTAGCTGGTGCCGGCTTGCTGTGCCATGCGCCGTGCCGTGTCCCGTGCCAGTTTTTGGAACACAGTCGGCAACTCTAGTATGCACAGAGTGCTGGATTTGATACGGGAGCGCGTGTGACTGGCAGAGTCCCTGAGTCGGCCCACTGACCACCGGCCACATCTCAGCACATCCGTGACACGCTCTCCTCGGCGCACGTGCCAGCTCCAACATGGCGGCAGGCTCGGCACCTGATTGGTTGCGATGGCTGGCGGGGGCGGGGTCACCGCAGTAACGACAGCTGTCAATCACCTCGATGACGAATAGTGTGGCGCGCGCGCTCCTGCCGCGTGCCGCGGACTGCTGACGGCGGGTGGTCGGACTCTTTGAGCCAGCAGAGCACTTGGAGAAATGGACAATTGGTCAGTGGTCGAAGTGGAGCTGTACATACACTTGAGTTGAACCCCTCCTCTCCGTTTTCGTCCTTAACCATCAGGAGCACACTCGATCAAATCTAGCTTGAATCCACCGAGCTCATTCCAATTTCACTCCAAGTCCACTACAATCAGTTCGGCCAAGTACCACCCCCTAATGTTCCCTCCCTTATTGTCAAGTGATCTATTTTCCCATTGGTGGCTGTCCTTGACCATCACGACTTGCAAACACTGACTGTGCGTCTGTGTGCACCCGATACCATAGGCGGGGCAGCTTGTGGCTGCAAAAGGTGGGGCAGGCATAAGGAACAATCGCATCTAGCTTAGTTTAGGAGAAACTAGGCATCAACATTTTTTTGTGCTGCACAAGCATATGCGACATAGAAAATAATGATTTTTCCCCACACTTTAAGATCGTTCCTGCGTCTGTCATAGGTATGCACCATGTCAACACTGAGCTCGGTCAGATGTCAAGTGCTACAAACCTGGATACATGTCAGGTGGCACGGGCATGGATCGGCGTCAGGTGCCATGAACCTGGACCGGCGTCAGGTGCCATGAACCTAGACCGGCGTCAGGTGCCATGAACCTAGACCGGCGTCAGGTGACATGAACCTGGACCGGCATCGGGTGCCATGAATCTGGACCGGCGTCAGGTGCCATGAACCTAGACCGGCGCCAGGTGCCATAAACCTGGACCGGCGCCAGGTGCCATGAACCTGGACCGGCGTCAGTCAACCACGGCTCTTTATTTCTTCACTCACCCTCGAAGTTCACCTCACCTCGCATAGCACCACGTCGTCTCGATATGTCGCATGTCGTAATATGTCGTCATCGAATCGTCATCATGTCGTCGGTATATCATGTCATCATGTCGTCAGCGTGTCATCATGTCGTCGGTATATCATCATGTCATCATGTCCTAGGTATATCATATCACCATGGCGTCGGCATATCATCATGTCATCATGTCAGCGTGTCATCATGTCAACAGCATGTCGTCGGTATATCATGTCATCATGTCGTCAGCGTGTCATCATATCATCATGTCGTAGGTATATCATCATGTCATCATGTCATCATATCATCATGTCGTCAGTGTGTCATCATGTCATCATGTCCTAGGTATATCATATCACAGTGATAAATTATTCGTGAAATGGGGTGGAATATACCACTTTCTGAACACTGAATTGACATCCCTCCCAACTGAGTATCGACATCGTGCCTCGTGATGAGTCGTTATGAGGTCTTCATACCTAATTTCTAACAGTACCTTGTTGATAATTATCATGTTGATGCTGTTGCATGCTGGATATCATGTGATTGCAGATTGTGATGCACGGACATCTCTTAGCACAAATCCAGGCTTACCTATGATGTAGTCTGTTGTACAATATCAATTGATAATTATAGGTATTTTGTATCATTATCACTAAAATGGTTATCCTAAATTAGTTATCTTGAAACAAAGGAAAAAGGTGTATATAGGCGTATGCTGTTGGATGAAAATTGTGGTTGAAGAACTTATAACTTATGTTAAGGGACATCATTTCCATGGCCAATTTCGACATCCTACTGTACTCGTTTCGACATCTCACACCTAACGAAAAAACATTATTTTAACACTGTCATATCACCATGTCGTCGGTATATCATCATGTCGTCAGTGTGTCATCATATCATGTCGTCATCATGTCGTCAGTATATCATGTCATCATGTCGTCAGCGTGTCATCATGTCATCATGTCCTAGGTATACCATATCACCATCTCGTCGGTATATCATCATGTCAGCGTGTCATCATATCATCATGTCAACATGTCGTCAGCGTGTCATCATGTCATCATGTCATCATGTCGTCAGCGTGTCATCATGTCATCATCATGTCGTCGGTGTATCATCACGTCATCATGTCGTCAGCGTGTCACCATGTCATCATCATGTCGTCGGTATATCATCATATCACCATGTCGTCGGTATATCATCATGTCGTCAGCGTGTCATCATATCATCATGTCGTCGGTATATCATCATATCACCATGTCGTCGGTATATCATCATGTCGTCAGCGTGTCATCATGTCATCATGTCGTCAGCGTGTCATCATGTCGTCAGCGTGTCATCATGTCGTCAGCGTGTCATCATGTCATCATGTCGTCATATCATCACGTCATCATGTCGTCAGCGTGTCACCATGTCATCATCATGTCGTCGGTATATCATCATATCACCATGTCGTCGGTATATCATCATGTCGTCAGCGTGTCATCATATCATCATGCCGTAGGTATATCATGTCATCATGTCATCATGTCGGTATATCATCATGTCATCATGTCGTCAGCGTGTAATCATATCATCATGTCATCATGTCAGCGTGTCATCATGTCAGCATGTCGTCGGTATATCATCATGTCATCATGTCATTATGTCGTCAGCGTGTCATCATGTCATCATGTCGTCGGCATGTCATCGTGTCGTTATCGTGTCATGTCGGCAGTCGATATATCGATATGTCATACGATACACGATAAAACAACTTCGTCTCAATCGGCTGAGTTTAGCCTAAGATGCTGGGAAGTCCGGCTGACCAGCTGGCAACTGCGCGCCTGCCGAGCAGGAGCGGAAGCAGAAGCAGAAGCAGAAGCAATTTCAATAGTTATCCCAGGACGGAAAGGGGAAATACATCGCTCCTGTAACATCGCACCAAAATATATGTGCGGTCCTTTGGTACGTTGCGCCTCATTCATCACGGAATTCACATAAAACATGCGAATACCCTGGTGCCTTGGTTCCATGGTAATTTATCGAATGGTGGTGCGCCTTTTTACGTGGTGGTTTCGTTCATCCCATCCACCCATGATGACGTGTCACATTACAACTGTGCCTGCGCAGTCCAGGGACATCACGATAAATGTGGCGAGAGATAGGACAATCGCACGGGGGTTTTAGGCCGATGCAACACCCGCACGGTGTTTATATCGGGGAGAGGGTGGTGATTGGTGAACGGGTGCACGCCCCAAAGCAATACCACACGCATAAAAATGCAAAAGACCTGGTTTGTCATACCACTGCAGATAATGATTTTGTTTGTCTTTGTTTCTTGAGCATGATCTCATGGAATTTTACTTCCAAATTGGATTGAATAAAACAGAAAACGCATCCCCTGGAACGGCGGTGGGTATATTGAAGTTTCTGTAAGGGAGAGCACGGTGTCCCATGGATCTGGCTTCTCCCCTATACCTCCAGCAGACCAGAGCGGAGTTTTAGCCTGAAGAGACATAACTATGCGGTTCTGCCTTCGTGGCAAAAAAAATGACTTGAAGTGTATGGCGGTCTCTTCAAAAGCATGTCGGCCTAACAAGTCCAATTGTACTACCAATAATGTATTTTATTCAAAAGCTCCGAGCCGAGGCGTCAGACACGGAAATGTCGACCATGAGGTGGGACGCGTTAGTAAGACGGCGCGCGCCTACTGCTCACACCTGCCGTCGTCAGACACGGAAATGACGACCATGAGGTGGGACGCGTCAGTGAGACGGGGCGCGCCTACTGCTCACACCTGCCGTCGTCAGACACGGAAATGTCGACCATGGGGTGGGACGCGTTAGTAACAAGTATTTGATCCTGGTAAATGTCGACCATGAGGTGGGACGCGTTAGTAAGACGGCGCGCGCCTACTGCTCACACCTGCCGTCGGCCGTTAGTACGACTTCAGTGGTAATGGAGCCTGACCGTCGGTATATACCTCATGCGCACAGTGAGTGCAATCTGTCCACGGTAGGGTTTGAAGCTTCCGTTCTTTTTTATGACTAAAATTCCGAATCCACAAGTCAAGTGATTTCCATTTCAATGCATGCAATAATAGGTACCTACCCGCGTGCTTGGCCATGTTTCAGGTGTATGTTGTGCAGGCCGTACTTGCCCATGACTTGTCGAAGCTAACGCATGCAATGCAAGCCCCGCGGTGCATGTGACCGCATTGAGGGATGCCACGGAAATGGCCGACTGATGTCCGTTCCACAAACGACCACAACGGCTCGAGCGGTTACCCGCTCCGTGTGTGTACCGCCGACGAGACCATGGGGAGCGGCGCACCACCGCCCGACCGTACGCCGCTGTCCTCCAGCGCGCGGCTGCACAGTGACTTCGGTTCGGCGTAGCCGCACCGGGTTCATTTGCAATAAATTGGCCTGTTGATTGTCGACCAGGACAGGTTTATAGAACACGACGCCAGTTTCCGTATCATGGGTACGGAGAAGCTGGCGGTCGTACCGAGTATAGAGGTACAGCCTGGGGAGCGGGGCGCCCCACGAGACGATGATGGGTAGGGTCAGAGGCGCAGCCAAGTGGCCGACGCCAAGCGCTCGACTTGGGAGACCAAATTTGAATGATCTCCCTGTGATTGGTGTGGCTTTCCTTTTGCCTTTGTTTTGGTTTCTAGAGTGATGGGAGAAGCAAGCGTTGTATGGTGACAGCATGACACGATTGCCCTTGCCTATGGTGCGATTGTTCTTGCCGATGGGACAATTGCTCTTGCCGATGGAATGATTGCCCTTGCCGATGAGACGATTGCCCTTGCCGACGGGACGATTACCCTTGCCGGTGGGACGATTACCCTTGCCAATGGGACGATTGCCCTTTCCGATGGGATGATCGCCCTTGCCGACGGCACTCGCTTGTTGAGCAATCAGCTCGTTGTCTAGTTTCTAATGCTTGTGTGCTTCCTGCAAGGTCTTCTTGCCAAAACAGTATAGGTCAATTCAATTATCATCATTTGTTATTCTTATAGCTCTTCTTCACGCCGCCTGAACGCTGGGGCTGCCACGGACATTTTAATTCCGAATTGGATGTCCGTAAGTGTACTTCCCAGCGTACTTTTGTACTTCCCAGTGTACTTTTGTCGATCGCGCAATGTATAGATTCTCCAAGCGCATGCAATCAGATTTGCTATTGTAGTTGACAGTTCTTGGAATATATCATGCTGGTGGCTCAAGAGTCATGCCTGAAAGTGGCTTCAGTGAAAGGAAGTGTCAAAATCCGACATTCATAGTTGAAGAGAAATAGGTGACAAATCATAAAGCGATTGGCGTCGGCAGGAGACAACGGAGGCGGGCGAGATGTAGCAGACAATGTTCCGGCAAGTGACCGGTGGGTGTTCCGGCCAGTGTCCGAGATAAGCCCGGTCATGGGGCGGCTGAACGGGGCGAAATGTAGCGGCCAGTGTTCCGGCCAGTGTCCCGGCCAGTGTCCCGGCCAGTGTCCCGGCCAGTGTCCCGGCCAGTGTCCCGGCCAGTGTTCCGGCCAGTGTCCCGGCCAGTGTCCCGGCCAGTGTTCCGGCCAGTGTTCCGGCCATGTTCCGGCCAGTGTTCCGGCCAGTGTCCCGGCCAGTGTCCCGGCCAGTGTCCCGGCCAGTGTCCCGGCCAGTGTTCCGGCCAGTGTTCCGGCCAGTGTTCCGGCCAGTGTCCTGGCCAGTCTCTCGGCCAGTGTTCCGGCCAGTGTCTGGGATGAGCCCAGCCAAGGGGCGGCTGGGCGGGGCGATATCGGCCGAATTTCGGCCGGCTGTGGCGCGGTGCCGGCCCGCACAGCAGCCCATCGACCCAGTGTGTCAGCTGCCGCCAGCTAAATCATTCAGAGCTGGCAGGCCAATTCCAGATGCACCATAAAGCCGGTGTGTCCGATACTGTGCCGGCCCGCCGGCCGCAGCCTCCTTGCCCTGGGCCGGTCACGTGACGGCCAGTGACGTCAGCAGGCGTGGCGGCTGGCGACAGTGTGTGTTGTGTCACGACTTGGGACGACGCTGACTGGTCCATGACCTCGCCGACGCCATCAACCACGATCGTTGCCGTGGCGAACTAAGAACGAGAAATGGTGCTGACGCCGGTGCATATACAGCACCCGGTTAATCTGGAAATAAAGACGTCAGCGACTTTCATTGTGTCGCCACCAACGCTGTTGTTCCTCACTGTCCTTTGGCGAAGCGGTCGGCTCGCGGTTGTCGCTCCTCACTGTCCTCTGGCGAAGTGACATGCTCGCGGTTGTCACTCCTCACTGTCCTCTGACGAAGTGACCGTCTCGCGGTTGTTGCTGCTCACTGTCCTCTGGCGAAGTGACATGCTCGCGGTTGTCGCTCCTCACTGTCCTCTGACGAAGTGACCGTTCGCGGTTGTACTCCTGCTGTCCTCTGACGAAGTGACCGTCTGGGTTGTTGCTGCTCACTGTCCTCTGGCGAAGTGACATGCTCGCGGTTGTCACTCCTCACTGTCCTCTGACGAAGTGACCGGCTCGCGGTTGTCACTCCTCGCTGTCCTCTGACGAAGTGACCGTCTCGCGGTTGTCGCTCCTCACTGTCCTCTGGCGAAGTGACCGTCTCGCGGTTGTCGCTCCTCACTGTCCTCTGACGAAGTGACCGGCTCGCGGTTGTCACTCCTCACTGTCCTCTGACGAAGTGACCGTCTCGGTTGTCGCTCCTCACTGTCCTCTGGCGAAGTGACCGGCTCGCGGTTGGATTGTCACTGCTTTTCCCATTTCCCTTACCGAGATCACTTCAACTGAGCTTAGTAGCCATGATAAACACGATGAAGAAAAACATGAAAACTCTTTCAACGACCGACACTGCTGGATAATAATGCGACAGGCGAGAGTGAGTTTGTTTGTGCCATCTCATATGCGTTTGAGTCCGCTGGGAAATAAATACTCGCCCGCCGTGTTTCCGGGCAGCAGTTATAATGCGACCGAATCATCCGAGATATCTCCGCCTCCGAGCGCGTGGCGGGCCGACGCTGGACGTGGCGGGCCGACGCTGGACGTGGCGGGCCGACGCTGGACGCCGCTCGATTCTCCAGTGCAGGGAGGAGGAGGGGGTGGCGCCGCCGACTCCGACAGCGGTGCACGGACTACTGCGGGGCCGGCAGGATGACGCTGCCGTCTGACCAGCGCGGCGGTCTGACGGCGGAGCCGGCGGCGGTCGGCAGGACGGGCCTGTCCACCTCGCATCACTGTCGCACAGGACAGCCGACCGCGGCGCACCCCTCTCGGCCGCTGCACTGCAGCCTCCAAAACCGCGCTCACAAAGAAGCGTGCGACATTTGAATATGAATGCGGGGTAATGAAAGACTGGCGTAATGACGGAGCCGACCGTCCATAAATCGGCGTCCGTCAGACGGCGCCCCGTCGTGACCTACACCGGTGCCGTCCGACACGGTGTTGGCGCAATGGGCGCGGTGGGGCCAGTGTCGGGTGGCCGGGCTGGCCATACTGTTTTACCAGCAGCGGGGCCCGCGTCCGTCCAGGTCTCCGTGGAGCCAGTCTCGAGTCGGTGCCCTCGATGTCTGCGAGTCGGTGCCGCCTTTGGGCCGAGTCGGTGCCGCGATGGGCCGAGTCGGTGCGACTCGATGCTTCAGTACCAGCTCGATGCGGGGCCGAGTCGGGCCTATGGGGGCCGAGTCAGTGCCGACTCGATGACGTGTCGGGGCCGAGTCGGTGCCTACTCGATGATGTCTCGGAGCCGAGTCAGTGCCGACTCGATGTCTCTGGGCCGAGTCGGTGCCGACTCGATGATGTCTCGGGGCCGAGTCAGTGCCGACTCGATGACGTGTCGGTAGGTTCGGTATCGTCTTCGGTGTGGTTTTTGCTCGGTCTCCGATGTTATATTCTAGTCCCTGTGGTGCTATGATGGTGACCTGCGTGAGAGCCCGGTTGCTATCAGTGGTCTATGCAACCTTGCAACTATATTTGTGATTGATTACGGTTGGCGTGGCTCCTCGACCGTCCGCGTGATTTTACCGTGTTCTCTGTGATGGTCTCCGTGGTGATATGACTGTCTCGGTCGCATCACATGGCGTGGACATGTGACCGAGAACCTCCCTCGTGGTCAGGTCCGGGACAGTACCAGGGGGAACATTGTGGTCCGGTCCGAGGCGGTACCAGAGAACATCGTGGTCAGGTCTGGGGTAGTACCAGAGAACTTCGTGGTCAGGTCTGGGGTGGTACCAGGGAACATTGTTGTCAGATTGGGGTCAGTACCAGGCAACCTCGTGATCTGGTCCGGGGCGGTGCCAGGGAACCACACGGTCAGGTCTGAGTGGTACCAGGGCACCTCGTGGTCAGGTCCATGGCGGTTCCAGGGAACCTTGTCAGGTCTGGGGCGGTACCAGGTGACCTCGTCGTCAGGTATGGGACGGTACCAGGTGACCTCGTCGTCAGGTCTGGGACGGTACCAGGTGACCTCGTCGTCAGGTCTGGGGCGGTACCAGGTGACCTCGTCGTCAGGTCTGGGACGGTACCAGGTGACCTCGTCGTCAGGTCTGGGGCGGTACCAGGTGACCTCGTCGTCAGGTCTGGGACGGTACCGCCGTGAAGTCCGGCGCGGTGATGGCGCCAGTTCCGTGCAATCCTGCAGTCTCAACTCTCTCCATTGGCAACCCTGGCCGGTCTGGCAGAGCCGCGTCCACGACATGACGTGTCGTGGCGTGACGTGACGTGGCGTGACGTGACGTGACGTGACGTGACCACAGCCCTCGTCATGTATCACCGTCTCCGACGCCGGATTATTTCCCGCATTAATTGTGTCCACTGAATTCTCGTTTAATCCACGTCTCGGAAAAAGTGCCGTGAGTGGCGGCTGAATAGAGCCCGGGCTGGCGGACGAGCCAACAAAAAGGCACACGCCCCCCCCCGGCGTGTCCACCCCGGCCAGAGATGTGCCTCACAGATGACGTCACCGGCTGTGGGACGGTGCCCAGTCGCCGGTGACGTCAGTCTCGTCCCACCACGGTATGTCGGTATCCACCTGTCAGAAAGCCGCGATGGATCACCATTGTAGCCGGGATCACCCGGCTGTGGGATGTGAACGGTACTCGCCACAAATTTCGTGTCGTTACCTGCCACTTTGGGCACCCATGCGTCGATCTACATATTTCGGTGCCGTTCGCCCACTCTCCCGACAATTATGTTTTATATGCCCGGGATTTCCAACGTCGGCGACGGGCATCGTCACGAAACCGGTTCTGAAGCGCTATCAATGCTCATAAATGACGAATTATTTTGCGTTCGAGCTGCCGCGGCCTGCATGGTGCTTGGTTGGTCTGTGTAACCGCAGCAACGCTCCGTTGTAGAACCTGTGGGAAACAACGACGCTCTGTTGTCGACCATCGGGGAAACAACAGCGCTCTGTTGCCGAATCTGAGGAAAGCAACAGCGCTCTGTTGACGAACATCGGGGAAACAACAGCGCTCTGTTGCCGAACCTGAGGAAAGCAACGGCGCTCTGTTGCGGAACATCGGTGAAGCAGCAGCGCTCTGTTGCAGAAGCTGAGGGAAGCAACGTCGCTGTGTCCCGTGCGCATTGTCTGTCTATGTCTCGCGAAATGCGTCGCGTCGGTCTGCACCTGAAACAGTCTCTGCATCACGGTCCAGGTCTGATCTAGTCTGTGCATCACGGTCCAGGTTTGATGTAGTCTCTGCATCACGGTCCAGGTCTGATGTAGTCTGTGCATCACGGTCCAGGTCTGATGTGGTCTGTACGTCACGGTCCAGGTCTGATGTAGTCTGTGCATCACGGTCCGGGTTTGATGTGGTCTGTGCTTCACGGTCCAGGCCTGATGTAGTCTGCGCGTCACGGTCCAGGTCTGATATAGTCTTTGCATCACAGTACAGGTCTGATGTGGTCTCTGCATCGCGGTCCAGGTTTCATGTAGTCTCTGCATCACGGTCCAGGTCTGATGTAGTCTGTGCATCACGGTCCAGGTCTGATGGAATATGTGCGTCACGGTCCAGGTCTAATGCAGTCTGTGCATCACGGTCCAGGTCTGATGTAGTCTGCATCACGGTCCATGTTTGATGTGGTCTGTGCATCACGGTCCAGGTCTGATGTAGTCTGTGCATCACGGCCCAGGTCTGATGGAATATGTGCGTCACGGTCCAGGTCTGATGCAGTCTGTGCATCACGGTCCAAGTCTGATGTAGTCTGCATCACGGTCCATGTTTGATGTGGTCTGTGCATCACGGTTCAGGTCTGATGTGATCTGTGCATCACGGTCCAGATCCGATGCAGTCTGTGCATCACGGTCCAGGTCTGATGTAGTATGTGCAGTGATAAATTATTGGTGGAATAGGGTGGAATATAACACTTACTGAACACTGAATCGACATCCTTCCCAAAGAAGTACCGACATCGTGCTTCTTGGTGCGTGCTTATGAAATCTTCATGCCTCATTTCTAACAGTATCCAGTATATAAGTATCGTGCTTATACTCACTATAAGGGATCCGGGATCGTGATAACGAGCATCCCGTATTGTAATTACAGATGCAGGGATTAACTATAATTTGCTATGCTACACAATACCAGTTTATAGCATAGGTATTTGCATCGTTATCGTTGATATCGGTATCCCTAAATTGGGTACCACTTAAAACACGCAAAACGGGTGGTTATATATGCGCAATTGTTTTAAAACTTGGCTTTAAGGAGCTAAGTATTTTAAACGACAATATTTCCATGACGATTTCGACATCCTGATGTACTCGTTTCGACATCTCACACCTAACGAGAAATAAATATTTTAACACTGAATCTGTGTCACGGTATGGATCTAATGCAGCCTGTGTCACGGTCCAGATCTGATGTAGTCTGTGACACGGCCCGGCTCTGATGTAGTCAGGTGTGTCACGGTCCAGATCTGATGTAGTCTGTGGCACGGTCTGTATCGAATATAGTCTGTGTCACCGTCTGGATCTAATGTAGTCTGTGTCACGGTATGGATCTAATGTAGCCTGTGTCACTGTCCAGATCTGATGTAGTTTGTGTCACGGCCCAGCTCTGATGTAGTCAGGTGTGTCACGGTCCAGATCTGATGTAGTCTGTGGCACGGTCTGTATCGAATATAGTCTGTGTCACCGTCTGGATCTAATGTAGTCTGTGTCACGGTATGGGTCTAATGTAGTCTGTGACACGGCCCGGCTCTGATGTAGTCAGGTGTGTCACGGTCCAGATCTGATGTAGTCTGTGGCACGGTCTGTATCGAATATAGTCTGTGTCACCGTCTGGATCTAATGTAGTCTGTGTCACGGTATGGATCTAATGTAGCCTGTGTCACGGTCCAGATCTGATGTAGTTCGCGTGCCACGGCCCGGGTCTGATGTAGTTCGCGTGCCACGGTCCAGATCTGATGTAGTTCGCGTGCCACGGCCCGGGTCTGATGTAGTTCGCGTGCCACGGCCCGGGTCTGATGTAGTTCGCGTGCCACGGCCCGGGTCTGATGTAGTTCGCGTGCCACGACCTGGATCCGTTCTGGAGTGGCTGTGAGCACATGCCCCCCCTCCCCTGCATGGGAATAGCCGACAGTCGATGTAAGCTATGTGCCGACTCGCCGCAAGTGGCGCTATTTTATTGCGGCCGTCAGTTAGCCATTTCCACCGAGATAACTCCGTAATTTAGCCAAGTTGGGGCTGGCTGCGTGAACTTGGTCGAATAACTCTCAGGGACTTGGGAGCCGCAGCGGGCCGACGATGCCACCGGGCACGACGTGACCGAGTACGCTGGTCCACTGGCTACCGCAGATCGGTACATGCTCTGCCACACCGCCACCGGGCACGACGTGACCGAGTACGCTGGTGCACTGGCCACCGCAGGTCGGTACATGCTCTGCCACACCGCCACCGGGCACGACGTGACCGAGTACGCTGGTGCACTGGCCACCGCAGGTCGGTACATGCTCTGCCACACCGCCACCGGGCACGACGTGACCGAGTACGCTGGTGCACTGGCCACCGCAGGTCGGTACATGCTCTGCCACACCGCCACAGAACAGTGTATCCGGCCGCAGCCGCGGAGTGTCCTGCCGACGAGCGCGTACGATGGTTTTTATGCTGGAAAATCTGGATAGCTTTTCTGCTTGCTCTCAGAAGCCTTTTTTTGGCACGATCTACGCTCACGAATATGTCCTGGTCGTGACATTCGTACCATCTATGCTCACGAATGTGTCCTGGTCGTGACATATTCGTCGCCACTTCAGTTGCGTTGCTTTGCTTCGCCTGGCACCAATCGGCATCGCCTTGTCCACCTGGCAAGTCTGCACGAGCCATATAGCCAATTGCCTTGTCCATCTGGCAAGGCTGCACGAGCCATATAGCCGATTGCCTTGTCCATCTGGCAAGGCTACACGAGCCATATAGCCGATTGCCTTCTCCACGTGGCAAGGCTACACGAGCCCTATAGCCGATTGCCTTGTCCACATGGCAAGGCTACACGAGCCATATAGCCGATTGCCTTGTCCATCTGGCGAGGCTGCACGAGCCATATAGCCGATGCGGCTGGCGCGATGCGGCTGGCGTAAGCGCGAATAACTAAATGGCATGAACGAAGCTGCCGTGAAGTGGGTCGACTGGGTGGGCATGTTCCAGTCTGCCCTGATTGTATCGTCCTGTGCATCACTCACGTAGCCTTCACACAGCATTGCAGGCATATGAGCTGCATGGCCGGAATGGGGAAGATTCACCTGATACCAGTCCCAAAGGAAAGCACACACGCACACACATTCCTCACAAGGCCAGGTGGAAGACAGCGCAGATGTGCAAACTGTGTTAATGTCTATCTCGGCATACACGTACGTTTATTCTTGAGGAAGTAGCGGTAATACAAATGTAATATCCCTTATTTGCACATTTCCCGTTGTTCTTGTCCACACCATGATTCTGGCAATATTGACCTCAGGCTTATTGACCTGAGATGTCGATGGGATATAGACGGTAAGCGAGGAACTCATACTTCTTTTAAAGCATCTCTTTGGACAGTGTATCATTATTTCGGGTCATATGACTAGTTATGTGTCCGCGACAGTATAACTTGTGGATTGTTCGGCGGTCCATGCCAGATGGCAGATGACAGATGACGACCTGCATACTCGGCTGTCGCCGCCAGTCTAACATCCGGCGGTCTCGGTGTCACTCGATAACCCGACCTGTCACTCAAACTATTAATGAAACACGGGCCTGTTCCGGTAACGAGTTAGCTGACTCCACCCGAGGTATGGCTCGTTTAAAATTAATTTTCTTCTCCGGTATTTACCGTTGTGAAAGTTACCGTTGGTGTCCAAAGTGTAGGGTGTTGGATATATATATATATATATATATATATATATCCGTCCGTCCGAGGTCGTCCGTCGTCCCGATGGACGGAGGTCACTGGCCATCAGCGCGAGTGGCGGTACTCGGGTCATAACTGCTGACTTAATGTTAGGTCGCCCTTGATGTACCTGACCTGTGCTGTCGGTACCAGTATCGTGATATCTCTGTCAGTTCAGCTGCCCGGCCAGTAACCACGTGCCGTCTTCCACCTGATTTGCCATCGGCGAAGTTTACCGGTCCGGTGTTTTATGCAGTCGGATGGTTCACTGACGTATGCGCCTATTCAGGAGCATGTTGTCGATCCATTTTGACAGCCTGAGTGTCGCAGTTAATTCAGCCTTACCGGTTTCACCCACACTGAGGGCAGAAATGACAGAACGGTTTCGGCGAAGCGCCGCATAATTTCGTGCTTTTACGATGATCGAAAGTTCGTCATCAACCTTCCTCAACCGAGGCGCCAGCATAATTGGTCACGTTTAATATCTGCACATGACCAACGCAACGCAGCGTGACGTGGGCTTGGTGCGGTGCTAACTCGGCCTATGCACGATCCAACCGCATGAACAAGTTGTGTTTCGTCTGTGCGTGTTTCGTGGTGCATGTCATAAGCTCCTGGTTCCGATCAGCAGCATATTTAACGCATATTGTACTAGCCGCGCCCATCCTGGTGAAATTTGCCGAATTATCGACGGCAGCAGGCCTTGCTTTGAAGTCCACTTCATTTGGGTATACTGAGGCTGTATGATCAGTGTGGTTAGTTTTTCTTTTGTCTTCCCTTACTGTTGCCCCCCCCCCCCCGTCTAACACAACGCCTCGAACCAACTGCAAACGTCAGACCCAAAGCCAACGTAGTCATTTAAATGATTAATATTTCAGTACTGCGTCAGTGTTATTAGTTTCATCAAACATTGCTGGCATCATTTCCTTACAACACTTAACGTGCATAATAGCACATTGCGTGGCCCGGGAATATGCCTGTGTACCTGCTCAGACGAGTAGGCCGTACCCTCTTCACAGTGGGCACCGAACCGGGAATCGTCCAGACAGGACTGCTGATGGTCTCCCGGGCAGCGGTCGGCGAAATCGACGCCGCCGCTGCGGTGTATGAGCGGCCCTATCGCCGGTGTATAAGTTGTACTGTCGCCGGTGTATAAGCCGCCCTGTCGTCGGTGTATAAGTTGTACTGTCGCCGGTGTATAAGTTGTCCTGTCGCCGGTGTATAAGCCGCCCTGTCGCCGGTGTATGAGTGGAACTGTCGCCGGTGTATGAGCCGCCCTGTCGCCGGTGTATGAGTGGCACTGTCGCCGGTGTATAAGCCGCCCTGTCGCCGGTGTATAAGCCGCCCTGTCGCCGGTGTATGAGTGGCACTGTCGCCGGTGTATGAGCTGCCCTGTCGCTGGTGTATGAGTGGCACTGTCGCCGGTGTATGAGCGGCCTTGTCGCCGGTGTATGAGTGGCACTGTCGCCGGTGTATGAGTGGCCTTGTCGTCGGTGTATGAGTGGCACTGTCGCCGGTGTATGAGTGGCACTGTCGCCGGTGTATGAGTGGCCTTGTCGTCGGTGTATGAGTGCACTGTCGCCGGTGTATGAGTGGCACTGTCGCCGGTGTATGAGTGGCCTTGTCGCCGGTGTATGAGTGGCACTGTCGCCGGTGTATGAGTGGCACTGTCGCCGGTGTATGAGTGGCCTTGTCGTCGGTGTATGAGTGGCACTGTCGCCGGTGTATGAGTGGCCTTGTCGCCGGTGTATGAGTGGCACTGTCGCCGGTGTATGAGTGGCCTTGTCGCCGGTGTATGAGTGGCCTTGTCGCCGGTGTATGAGTGGCATTTTCGCCGGTGTATGAGTGGCCTTGTCGCCGGTGTATGTGTGGCCTTGTCGCCGGTGTATGAGTGGCCTTGTCGCCGGTGTATGAGTGGCCTTGTCGCCGGTGTATGAGTGGCACTGTCGCCGGTGTATGAGTGGCCTTGTCGCCGGTGTATGAGTGGCCTTGTCGCCGGTGTATGAGTGGCACTGTCGCCGGTGTATGAGTGGCCTTGTCGCCGGTGTATGAGTGGCACTGTCGCCGGTGTATGAGTGGCACTGTCGCCGGTGTATGAGTGGCACTGTCGCCGGTGTATGAGCGGCCTTGTCGTCGGTGTATGAGTGGTACTGTCGCCGGTGTATGAGTGGCACTGTCGCCGGTGTATGAGTGGCCTTGTCGCCGGTGTATGAGTGGCACTGTCGCCGGTGTATGAGTAGCCTTGTCGTCGGTGTATGAGTGGTCCTGTCGCCGGTGTATGAGTGGCACTGTCGCTGGTGTATGAGTGGCACTGTCGCCGGTGTATGAGTGGCACTGTCGCCGGTGTATGAGTAGCCTTGTCGTCGGTGTATGAGTGGTCCTGTCGCCGGTGTATGAGTGGCACTGTCGCCGGTGTATGAGTGGCACTGTCGCCGGTGTATGAGTGGCACTGTCGCCGGTGTATGAGTGGCCCTGTCTCCGGTGTATGAGTGGCACTGTCGCCGGTGTATGAGCCGCCCTGTCGCCGGTGTATGAGTGGCACTGTCGCCGGTGTATGAGCCGCCCTGTCGCCGGTGTATGAGTGGCACTTGTCGCCGGTGTATGAGTGGTCCTGTCGCCGGTGTATGAGTAGCCTTGTCATCGGTGTATGAGTGGTCCTGTCTCCGGTTTCGGGAGTGTCTGTCACCAGCGTTATGTGTCGGGTCATCAGTGTTATCGCCCTCGATTGGTGGCTACGGCGTCTAGCACGATGGCATCCAATATTGCGCTCCAGGTATATCGGAGATATAACGGCGGACGTCGCATCGAAGACACCCGATGGAGCGATTTGTGTTTCCCTCACTTGTGTAGACTTTGTTCTGCTGTCAGTGTCGCGATTTCTCCTCGGTTTTCCTTCCCGGATATTACGAAAAAGCAAGCAAGGAGCATGAAAAGAAAACAGCATCTGCGTCCCCATTTGGAGAGCATGATCCTCTTTGGTTCGGGTCCTGGAGTAGCGTACAGCGCCTTGCCATTACCTTCCAGGGTGGTTTCTTCTCGGGAGTCGGCCACGTTTGACCGTTGGGACGGCTTGCGCCTGTCGCCGTCGGCGTCTGAACAACTTGACGGTTCTGTGATCGTTACGGTCCGGGCGGGCCCAGTAGGCGGGCTCTGTGTAGTCGCAGGTGATGACGTGGTCCGGCTTAGTGGGCGGGTTCCGTGGGCAGGTCCAGTGGGCGGGGCTTGTGCGGTACGTGGGCTGAGGTCCAGTGAACCGGGCCGTGCTATCGCAGGTGATGCCGTGGTCTGGTCTGGTGGGCGGGTGGTCCTGTGGGCGGGGCCCATGCTGTCGCAGGTGATGCCGTGGTCTGGTCTGGTGGGCGGGTGGTCCTGTGGGCGGGGCCCATGCTGTTGCAGGTGGTTCCGTGGTCTGAGCGCGCAGGGGCTGGCCACGTCCTGTCCTATCGCCCTGTCGATCAGTAATGCGTTTTTAATTGGCGTGGGACAAATCACCACCTGGTGCGCGACGTTGCGTCGGCCTGCTGGGTCGTTTCGTCACACTTACCACCCTGGCACCGGGTATTTGAAGGTTTTCGGCGTCGCCGGCTAATTAATGACTTCTCGGTGGTGGTACGGCAATTGGAGTCGTCTTGTCACCGAGTCACCAGCGTGGTATAATATCGTCTGGTCATCAAGTTACCTTTGTGGTATGGTGACGGATGCAGGCACTACGTCTGCAACGTGGAATGATGACGGATGCTGTCACTACGTGACCAGGGTGGTGTGATTACTGATGCTGTCACTACGTCTCCAGCGTAGGTGTTGGTTGGGATGCGCGGCGATGATGTTGGCGCTGCGGTGGCAGGTGCTGCCGGCCGTCCCCGAGACGAAGCTGGAGGTTGCTTCTCCGTGGTGGATCTGGTTGTCGAGCGGTGTCGCGATCGCTATGGTCTTCCTCCGATCTGGAGAGACTCAGGAATTAATGTCCGTTCGGAACGAAGCCGCCTCCGACTCCTCACGTCCACAGCGAGGGCCTACAGCCTCCTCAGATCCGAAGCGCGGCCTCCTTTGGCTCCTCAAGCCTGGAGAGCAGTCTTGTCAGGCTCGGGACGGGGTCTGCTCCGCGCCAGGAGCCGCCGCCTGTGCCGGCACGACCGATCTGGAGGCAGCCGGCCGTGCTGGGCGGCTCGCCGCGCCTGAGCCGTCCATTGTCGGTGCGCCGCGGCGCGGCAACTCCAGTCAGCCGGCACGCCGGCTCTGCCGACACGCTGGTAATCATTCCCAGGGGTGCGACTGAGGCCGACGACACCGACTCAAGTGGGCCACACGTCGCCCCAGCTCCGCTCCCGCTGCTGCCCCACCCCGCCCCCTACTCGCATTAGCGTGATCGATCTGGATGCACGGCTTCGCTGGTAATATGCTCTCCAAGATAGACCCATCGACGTGCACCGATGGTTTCAGTTGTGTCAATCATTGGTATTCGGTCACTTGCGAACACGTTTTTCTCTTCCGCTGATTTCCTTTCCACTCATGACACAAAACGTACCTCCCTCCCTTTCCCTACAGAACCTTGCAGCAGAACCTCCTCCAACACATCTGAGAGTGTCCCCCAGCCCCCATCCCCATCTTCCAGTGATCGCCGCACCACCCATTCAATGACATTCCCTCATTCCTTTAGCATTGCTAGGGGGGGGGGGGCGGAATCTGACTGGCTCGGACGGTGGGCCCACAATCGCCAGTGAGCCCCCACCTCCAGATAAAAAAAATAATCGTTTCGTGAGACCCTACTTCTAAACATTATATGCATTTGACACAACATTTTGTATCTTTTGTTTTACTTTCCTTCGTTCCAAAATTCCACCCCATTGGATGGCTCACTTTGCACAATGCCTTGCCGTTCGTACCACCACCCCATATAATCAATCCAGCAAAGCGCCTCCAATGCAGGCTGAAGTCAGCGATTTGGTTATACATCTGCTATTAGGCGTTTGTTGTAGTTGACGATCAGCCAGGACAGCCACACATGTAGGCTGTTGCTACTATATGAAGGCTTTATTTCACCTTTCATCGAATGGCGTATGCAGCGCCAAGTCAGCTTCATTGAATTGTTTCGTCGGTGTGGCCGCTGCAACGACGAGATCCCTCGCTACATCGTGCAATTGAGTGCAGTGTATCATAATGTACTACCACGCGGGCACGACAGCTTTTACTATGATACCATTTGTGCTACAAAGCTTTATCGTGCGGTGGCAGTTCTGAATGACGAAACTCATTGGAGTTTATAGTGGTCGTTCTTCAAGCCACTCTGTGTCTTATTGTGACGAATGCCACCCGTTGAAGGAGGCTACAGATGTTCGTAAATCATCTTGACAACGACTGGTGAATTGTGTGTTTGTGTGTTATCGTTTGCTGCATGCTTCACATGCGATGTTGTGTTCCAACGGAATGGCAGTTACAGTGCCGGTCTGTGTGGACTGCTTAATGAATGGATGTTGTCCGGTGAATTTGTGCTAGTTTTTTTTAGACCACACATGCCAACGGTAAGCACTTCCGGCTTTGGAATGCTAAACATAGCTAATGTGGCGGTCGACGTTTTGTTGGCCACATAGCGTCGTACACTGTCATGTATGGGAGCTGAGACAACAGCGTGTAGCTGCTGCTGTCTCGGCTGGAGAAGTGGTGTGCAGCCTGTGTTCGGCTGTTCTGCTGATGTTCAGCTCCGTGTTACAACAGGTCCTGCAGTCCAACTTCCTGTGATGGCAGGTCCTGACGTTCACCCCTGTGCGACGACAGGCTCTGACGCGGCCGTGGCGCCCCTGTTGCAGTGATAAACCTGCGCAACACACAAGAGGAGGAGCCGCCCGACCCGCAGCTGATGCGGCTCGACAACATGCTGGTGGCCGAGGGTGTGGCCGGCCCGGAGAAGGGGGGCGGCGCCCCGGCGGCCGTCAACGCCAGCGCCGCGACGGCGGCGGCCGGCGGCGCCGCCTCACAGGAGGGCACCATCGAGCACTCCGACTACCGCGCCAAGCTATCGCAGATCCGGCAGATCTACCACCAGGAGCTGGAGAAATACGAACAGGTGAGCCACGGCTGCCAACCGACACAGTCCGCTCAGATCAGATCAGATCCGGCAGATCTACCACCAGGAGCTGGATAAATGCGAACAGGTGAGCGCCGCCGCTGCCAGCCACGGCTGCCAACCGACACAGTCCGTTCAGATCAGATCACGCTGGCCACAGCTTCCGTTCGATATCGTCCGCTCAGATCAGATCAGATCCGACGGATCATGCTGGTCACAGCTCCCGTTTGATACCGTCCGCTCAGATCAGATCAGATCAGATCCGACAGATCACGTTGGTCACAGCTCCCGTTCGGCGCCGTCCGCTCAGGTCAGATCAGATCCGACAGACTGTTCTGGTTGACGACAGCTTGAGTGGTACGCACATGTGCTCCGCCAGTGTAGCCGTCAGACATTTGTAGGCTGGCGTGGCCGTCCTGTGGTCTGTGACGTGTGCAGTCGCTCGGGCCTTGACCGCCACCGCCGTGGCGAGCCGAGAACATCGCCGGAACAGGAATACGGATTATGGGGCCACGACTCTGGGCAGGTACCGCTTTCGCCGCTGTTCCTACGGACAGTAACAACATCAAGTCAGCTTATGTTTAACACAAATGCTACACGGCGACATGTGGTAGACACTTGTAAGCAAGTTCAGGTGCTCAATTCTACACACGTTCGAGAATGCCAGACTTGGAAGGACATAAGGCTCGAATAGCGAAACAAGAGATTTGACAGCGTCTTGGAGGCGTGAACGGCCCAGCTCTGTGTTGAAAATAGAAAGAAAAACAAATACAATTATTCAGCTAATATAGCACTAAGTGCCAGGAAATGTACAGACCTTTCAAACCCTTGCGTTCACTTTCCCTGAGGCCGCTCGTGTAGTCAAAGCACTTGCCATCCGGTCGGTACATGGAGGCACTGGCGTCATCATCTTCAGTTTCCAGGTGGGGTCCAACCACAGTGGTGTAGAAACAATTTTCAAGCGAGAGGGATAGCACCGTGCCTGTCCTCTGTTCCTCATCCTCTCCTCGCTTATCGCAAACACTCGGATTTCGGAACCTTGGTTTTCATCCCAACATTTTTTGCTTTATTTAATTGTCAACATGTTTAATTCAGCTGCTCGAAAGCTCAGCCTCTGCTCTTTCCAGGTTCTTACGCTCATGTTTAACCCATACATAAGCAACTAACCCCTCACCGTGTTTCCTCGGTCACAAAATGGCTTGTTAATATGCTGGTCGCATACTTTTTTAACCGTTGCTAGTTGGCTTTCCTGCCGTACCAATGGCAATTGCTATTGCTGGTTGTTGCTATGGAGAAAACATTCTATTCAACAGCTGGCAACCAAAGTCGCAACGAAGATGATCGTTCAAGCACAAGCATGGAGTAGGATAAAAATAATGTTTGCCATTTTGTAATGCATAATGCTATAGAATAGCTGCACAACCCTGTCAAAGGTTAAAAAAAATATATATATTGAGAAAAAAGGTAGCATATCTTTGCAGACAGATCACACACAGGCGGCCCCACTCGTCGGCAACACCGCGGCCCATGGTGGCATTGACCTCGACGGAGACCCGCCCGGAGAACCCTTGGCGGAGCCCTGGGGCGAGTCCATCCATCCAATTCACTCGGATCATTCGCATGTGACACCATAGAGTGGTGCTGAATTGTGATCATTAATGGTATCGTACTGGAAGGGTCGAACACATGCATCTCCACTACTGTATAGGCTGGCTCTCTCAACAAATATTTGGCAACGTTCTTGCTTCAAAAAAGCTTGTGCCCTGCACAGGCTGTACTGTACAGGCTGGTTCGGGAGTGACTGCCAGTTTCGTGGGATACCTCGATTGGTGTTGTACCAGTAATGCTATGTATGTGAGCCCTCTCCTGCATTCAAACATGGAATATAGCGCTTCGTGTTGCGATGCAACGCACTGAATTAAGCACATAATAAACCGTACTGGGTGCGTGTCCCATGACAAAAAGAAGCATGATCACTCATCCGACAAGAAGCACCACTGACCGGGTAGCAAGGAGCTGTCATCACGATAGTATCAGTGCAACACCATGCCGCACTCACTGGACGCAGCACAACTGGCGACCATTGGACGTGGCGCAGTGTGGGCACAGTGTGGGCACTGTGTGGGCACTGTGTGGGCACAATGTGGCCACAGTGATGTCAGTGGATGGCGGAACAGCAGGGACGCCGCGCCGTGGCGTAGCGACAGCTTCCGACATTGACTGTTAAACGACCTCGGGCGTGGCCGACGTCCCCCTCAATCAGAACGCTCCGATATCGATGACGATGTTATCAGCGTGCAGGATCGTAGATAACTGGAGCGAAAGTTGTGGAGTGATCCCTCGGCGTCCAGAAATGTGCACTCTGACCTCGGCCTAGTGTCTCCAGGTTCGCGTGGCTTTGGAACGGCTGACAATGGCCGCCGCGTTCTCCAGGACAAACGGTAGCGTCCTGTCCGCATGTAATCCACCATTCGTTATGAGGCGGCGTTTTACGAGGCCTCGCTATCGGCTGGTGCATCTGGCCGCCCCATATGGCAGCCGGGCGTCGTGGCACCAGGTGGTGCGGTCTGCCGTGCGGAAGTGCCTCTGCATCAGCTGTTGCGGCCCGCGCCGCGTGCTGCTGACGGCAGCTGACAGCGGTATATCGGGCCTGAGTGTCCGCCACTTTTGCCATACGTTGCTGCCACGACGTGTGGCCGCTGGCCGGTCGGCGGCGGCGGCCGCTAATGCCGCTTTATGGCCGCGACATTGATTATAACGGCGGCGTCGGCTGCGTGAATTTATCGGCCGATAGTAAAAGTTTCGCCGTCGGCGGATTACCTGGGGTCGTACCGGCGTCGTTACCTGTGTCGTCCGGAGAAAAACGGGGTCGTTTGTGAGGGCCGGTCGAGGGAGGTGGGAAGGGGAGGACGGTGTCGCAGTCGGGACGATTGGATTCGGTGACCGCATGGTAGAGGTGTCCATTGTCTCAGGCTCTGCTTCACCCATGACTCTCCAAAACAGCCAGCCAACCTCGCACAAAATATGTAGGTAGATTTGGGCTGTGACTGCGGCTACGGCCAAGGGATTTCTGACAGTTGAATTGTTATTTCCACGATGTCAAGTCATCATATAAAACGCTGAATATTTCCTGAGTTGTTATTTGCCTAACGAACTTTAAAAAGAACAACCAGAGCATACATATCCCTACTTCAAAAAAGGTCACGCGCCCTCGTATGCTCACTTCAAAGCATTGAAAATTTCACACATCTAGGATTATTACTTACATGTCGTGTATTTTCAAAGTAGTAGCAGACATCGAGTAGAAGTAATTCCTTCAGTTAGGCGCATGAGTTCCGCAAGTCGTGAGGTGACCCTCTTAGGGTCAAACTACGTCAGTGACCTCAACTGACCTCGGATTACGTTTTGGACAACCGTGCATCACAGCATACTTTGGTAGACATGCACTACCTTTACGAGCTGAATTCGAACGAGCTTTACGAATGGGCTATTTTCCCCTGGGAACCCCGAGAGATCATTTGAAACAGTTTGCACGTTGCTGCAAATCACGCATGATGTGACGTGCGCGAGTTTGGTCTGACATGATATGCTGAACCGTACTGCTGACCCATGACACGAAATCAGATATGACTTCGATATATTTGTACGAATCTTAGCAGCACTCAGTGGCGTTCTGAGGGGGCAAGAAAGGACATTTTTCGTCCACCCCCTGAGAGATGGTGGGCTCCAAAGTATCTCGCTGGGGCTCTGATAAATTGCGCCTAAGCTCCGAAAGATCACTTGGAGCCCCCACAAATTGCGTCCAGGACCACAAAATTTGTATTGTGACTGGATAGCGACCAAGTCCGCCCCACTGGCGAAGTCAGGACCCCGAAAAAAAAAAATTCGTGCCCGAGAAATCGTTCTACAGCCTCAGAAATCGTGTCCGACCCCCCACACACACACAAAACAATCGCGTAGGGACACGAAGAAACATACTGGAGTCACGAAACGAAATATCGCCGGGGCAGCAAAGATATCGCACCGTGGGCCAGAAAAAGTCGAGCGGACTCCCCCCTCCCGCCCCCCAAAAAATCATGCCGGGCCGAAAAAGCGGCCCGGGCTCCGAAAAAAAATCAGAAGAGGTTCCGAAAAATCGCAACGAACCGATGAAACTCGCATCGGGCCCTGGGAACTCACGTCAGGAACCGTAAAATCTCGCCGTCCCCCAAGAAATCGCGTTGGAGCCGCCACAAATCGCACCGGGCCGCAAAATGCCTAATAACCATTTCAACTTGCAATGTATTCGATGTTTTCTGAATGCAAACTACCTCGCAATGCATAACGATGCTTTTGCTTCTGACAACGCAGGCGGATCCAGGAGCGAGGAGAACGATAATTTCCCATTCTCTAACGTTGGCGTCTCGATGAACAAGTTCAAGCAAGGAAACGAGTTCGGTATTGAGCAACACACACTGCATTACAATGAATGCCTTTGGACCCCTGGCGCATACAAATGCTGCGCTTTAGATGCGCCAGTGGTTACAATAATGCAAATACACGCCAGTGCGCTGAGCGCTACGTCCCACAACTCAAAATGGCCGATGGCCTCTTCAAATGCTCACACCTCGTACAGGAAAAACGACCAACACCGAAACGATAAGAATGAGTCGGATCGCCGCTCTGCTGGACGGCGGTTTTGTTGCGGCCGAATTTGGCGCAACTGACTTGCCACGGTCCAACGGTCGGCTGACTTGCCACGGTCCAACGGTCGGCTGACTTGCCACGGTCCAACGGTCGGCTGACTTGCCACGGTCCAACGGTCGGCTGACTTGCCACGGTCCAACGGTCGGCTGACTTGCCACGGTCCAACGGTCGGCTGACTTGCCACGGTCCAACGGTCGGCTGACTTGCCACGGTCCAACGGTCGGCATGCAGAGCGACGTCTCTCCGATGTGGTTTCACGGCGCTCACATTGTGCCAGTGGGAATCGGAAGTGCGGTATTTCATGGCTTCATTATTGTTTTTTAGTTCTCACTAAGACCTCGAGTGGAGGTATGGGTTTGCGTTATCCAATAGCAGTAATATGCTTTTATCACGTAAGTTAGTCGAATTTGCGCCAAAAAACACATTTTTCGTTCGGATTTCTTTGGAGGTTGAAAATCCTGAAGACATGAAAATGTGTGATCGTGTTAATTCGTACAAATTCCTAGCCATTGGGTGGTTCGGTATTCTGGCATTGTTATATTATCCTTACGTTAGCCAGATGTAGACAGGAACGATAGGGTATCAGCGGAAGCAGAACAGAAGCGGTAGACAGGAACGGTAGGGGTCACAGCTCATTGTTTAACACTATGAATGCCATATTCCAGGAAAACACCAAGACGGTAGGGGTCCCATTTTTAGGCCAAAAAACGGTAGGGGTCCCATTTTTAGGCTGCCTAGGAGGTTATTGCCCAGGGCGCATGGACGCCGCCATTGATTTTTGATGGGGGAAGTGGGAGGGTTTTTGGTCGATTGTGTCTATTGCCACGCCACAAGCGCAATGTCAAAGTTCAAGAAGTTTGGGGAGACGCGTATCCCATCCAATGCTTTTGCGACACTTATCCAGGACGCTCCGAAGTCTGAAAATGGTATGGATTGCTCAGGGGTTCACAACGATTTGTCAATATTTCTTTAAAATTAAAAACGTAAAAAATGAAATTGAGTAAAATTTAAAGCATTTAAATTTCGCTGGTGGATTTTAATTGCGCGAGCGTGTGGTGTACCAGCGGGCTTGCAGCCAAGTTTGGCCCTCAACACCAGCCCCGAGTACAGGCAAACGGTCGAACGGACAGTCGGCCCGCCGCCTGCCGCGTGCATGAGCACGGCTTGTGGCAGTTGCAGCCGTCATCACGACAGCATCGTTACACGTGGAGTAAGCCGGAGCCGTGAGCCGTAAGCCGTGCTCTGTGGGCTTCTGTGTGCAGATGAGTTGAGCCGAGCTCAGCCGGCGCCATTGGTGGCGGACCGGCTGACTAAAACACTGGAATCCGCTTTGCTGCACGAGTGAATAATTTCGTAGACGCTATCGGCTCCTATCGCGTGATGAGCAGGCTCGTGCGGGAGGGTGTTCGTGCGATCGCGTCTCTATTTGTGTACGTGTCCCTTTGAAGTGGCCCCGGAATGCAGTCTGTCCCGCGAAATCGCTGATGACATTGCGGTTAAACAGCAGCAGCGTTGCAGGCTTGCTGAGCTCTTCCACAGCCTCAGTCCCGGACCTGACGTGGTTGCTATCCGACGCCTACTGAAATCCGCAGACATCGAGTAGCATTTCCCTCCGTCCATCAGACCTGTGTGTGATCCAGAGTTACCGAAACCAGTACGGTGCTCTCTGCCTGCACGTGCATAAGTCAAAGACAGAGTTTATGCGCGACGGGCGTGCCAAGCTCTGACGACGGGCGACTTCCATTTGCCACCACCGATGCCCAGCACACAATTTTCGATTCACAATTCTGAAGCCGTCATACAGCAACGGTTTGGTAAGCACATGACACTGCATGGACACAGCAGTACTTTGACCTTGTGTATGGTATCCAGCCCCAGAGGTCAAGAAAGTCGCCAACTTGCCTACGCTGGTAGGTAGCAAGATTGGCCCTCAATATCTCACTCAAGTAGCAATTTATCCATGACGTATTGAAATAAAAAGAAGTGACTGGTCACGAATGCTTTCCACAAAAACTAGTTTTGTAACGAACAGAAGACATCCAGATTATGAAATATCACTGACTAAAAGGCTGCTACAGTATTGAGCGATACTGCATCACCCCATGGGTTTGCCCATGACATCGGTGGTTGCTTAATTAATACAGTACTATTTTGGTACTGAGTATCCGTTTACGAACCATATTATTCCAAGACCCATCTCTATGTCATTGTATAGAGAAGGATGAATCGCCAACGCGTACTTCACCAGGTAACAAGTGCTGGTAACTTTGATTGTGTTATTGGGCGTGATATGCACATAAAAACATGTATTGCACATGATAATACATTTTCACATGATAATACAAAAAGTGCATGTTTTGTTCTCGTAGGTAGCAGTCTAGAAACATTCTTGACCTCTGTCCAGCCCAGCCAACGCCAGGTGCACGGAAGGCATGCAAGTAATGAAATGGTCCATAGGAAGTCGTCCTGGCTAGACTCAGCATTGGTGGAACTAAATCAAGACATTTGCACACAGCCGACGCTTGACTGCTCGCATGCAACGCTACATTGTTTGTCGTGCAGCGCCGACTGAGCGTAGGGCACATCCTGCTAGTCCGTGGTAAATTTGACAAATGAAATACATAATATGCACATGACGAAATGCATAATAAATGGGTGTTGCATGACCTCTGTAGTCGATGCGCCCCTAAACGCCAGTAACTAACTAACCGACAAACGAAATACGACCCGTGCAAGGCTAGTGACAGACGGAACGCATCACATTCTCGCTTGCTTGTCTGCTGGACGACAAGCACCCATTCAATCATCCATTTGCTTTTTGTAAATTTGCCAATCACAAATCTAACAGGAACGCTGGAGCACAGCCAGCAGACATTGCAAATATCAGCGGATACGCGCACTCAGCCACCTGTTGTATATAGCAGGAACGCTGAAGCACAGCCCGTAGACATTGCAAATGTCAGCGGATACGTTTACACTTGGCTACCTGTGGCATATTGAAGTAGGTCATTCTAGAACGGCATCGACCGTACTTCCGCAATTTGTCTTTGCACTTAAAGTGAAATGGTTACTTAGTTGCATCGTCGGACGCAGGTGAGTCTATTTCCAGTTAGCTTCTTAGTAGTTGATAGCTGTTTGACCTTTAGGGCGCATCAACTTCATTGGTCATTTAGCGCCCATGTTCTTAGCATCTCTAGCATGCACATGGCATGGTTAACCCGTGGTAAAATCAGACGTAAATGAGCCGATTTGTACGTGTAAGCACTTCCAACCAATCAATGCACAGTACAATGCGATCCACCCCTGAAATGCATGCTGTATGCACACAGAACCGATGTGGGAGACGGTTTGGGCAATATCCTCCCATAGCATGCATTAAGGATGCCGCTGTCCTGTGCTATTCTAGAGGAGTAGGCCATCTGCCGGCACCCCTGCAGATCTGCTTGGAGATTCTCCCTCGCCCTCCGCCCATCCCTGCACTCTCCCAACAGATTTATTGTGAGGGCTTAAGAAGTCCGTCTGGACGTCTTGGCAGGTGGGCTGTCCGCCGCTCGCAACACCAGCGGCGCTCGCCACCATAACGCAAATAAACACGAATTAACGTAATAACTCACAGGGTAAATATGCACTGGCATTACCATTGTTTGCACGACACACGTAGGATTCATAGTCGGCGCGCAGGACCTCTAAGGTCCGACACTCCCGAAAACTCACTATCACTCACTCATGGTTGTGCTGGGACAAGCAATGTTGGCTCGCGCTGCTGATTGGTGGTGTTGATGTCAGCGTTGCACGTGCGATCGGGGTGGCGATAGATCAACATTGACACGCCTTGACGGTGTACCTGTGCAGCCGCCGTTGGACTCGCTGGACGGTCAAAGTGGCGGAGCACGAGGTCGATACCTCATTTCCCACCCGCAACATCCAGCTCGGTTATTTGAACCCAATAATCCTTTTTACTGGGCTTTGTTTCACAGTTCAGTTTCCATTTTCTCGGCTGTCATGCTGCCGGAATTTATGTGCTTTAATCGTCGCCGAGGATATTGTCGGGGCTGCCTTTGGGCTGGGTTTGCCGCGGGTGAATGGGGAGGGGTCGGGGCTGGGCGGCCAGCCTGGCTGAGGACGGCGACACCTGGCCGCGGCGCCACCGGCCCGCTGCCGCCTCCTGGAAGGCCTCGGCCGGCGCGCCGGGACGCTGCAGTCAAAAACTCTGCTGATGTACGGCCCGGCGGCGGGACGCTGCAGTCAAAAACTCTGCTGATGTACGGCCCGGCGCCGGGACGCTGCAGTCAAAAACTCTGCTGATGTACGGCCCGGCGGCGGGACGCTGCAGTCAAAAACTCTGCTGATGTACGGCCCGGCGCCGGGACGCTGCAGTCAAAAACTCTGCTGATGTACGGCCCGGCGGCGGGACGCTGCAGTCAAAAACTCTGCTGATGTACGGCCCGGCGGCGATTTACGAGTTTCATCAGCGGTGTCGCGACTGTGTTGGCGACAGCCTCCCGCCCGCCCGCCCGCCCCGCCCCCGCCCCCGCATGTGCTGCCGGGGTCGGCCACATCCATGTATCGTCGAGAACCACCATATCCTGATGCTGCTGAGGTCCGCCATATCCGACCAGTGGGTCCGTTTTATCCGCGTACTGTCAAGGTCCACCAATCCAGGAATTGCCCGGGCACGTCATATCTGAGTATTTTCGAGGTCCGCCATATCCGCGTACTGCTGAGGCGTGCCATATCTAGGTGTTGTCTGGATCGCCATATCCCGGTACTACCGAGGCCTGCCATATCCAGGTGTTGTCTGGATCGCCATATCCGGGTACTGCTGAGGCGTGCCATATCCAGGTGTTGTCTGGATCGCCATATCCGGGTACTGCTGAGGCCTGCCGTATCCGCATGTTGTCTTAATCCGCCATATCCGGGTACTGCTGAAGCCATATCCAGGTGTTGTCTGAATCCGTCATATTCGGGTACTGTTGACTGCCGTACGCATCCGATGGTCGTTTTGCAATGCCGCACGCATGACGAATTGTAACATCTAATTCACTGGTGTTGGGGGTCACCACCTGTCTTGCAATAACGCTGGAAATATAATTAGAATTGCATAAGGTGACGTCGATATTGATCTGGTCACGCGATTTTTGTTTTGTTTTTGTTCTAATGATCCCCTGCAAAACAAGATCGTACGCTGTTCACAGTCTCAAGGCCGATAATGAGCTCTGGTGGATAAAAAAAAATAAACGGGTCATTTCTCCCCACACTAAAACCGACCACCTTAATAGGAGCTGTAGAGCTAACACAGTCGATGCATCCCGAAGTCCAAATTACCGATCAAAACCGGCCACCTCGCTTACATAGATCATTAGTCGTTCTGCGACACGGCAGCGCCATTTATTGCCTAGGATATTCATTCGTCTACGGCATGCGTGACACATTTGCCTGAACTGGCGTTGTTTCCATCTTCCGGCACGGCCGTGCGGGTCAGGTGATGGGTCGAATCTGGCCGACATGACCGGCCTCCGCATCTGCCACCATGATACTCGGCGCAATTACCGTAATAAGCAGTGGGCCGTCCGGTGTGTTTGCCAGCGGTGATTGCTTCACTTGTGCAGCGCTCCAACAGATCGTTTGCCATCATTATACGGCGGGCGGGTGGCGGCGGCCGTTAAGGTGGTCATTCCTTCTGCTTAAGGCGGCAGCGTTTCCCGCGACCGGACGGGCGCGGCCCGGCGGCGCGGCGTGTTCCGTGTCCGGGGCGCTAACCAGCTGATCACCATCAGTGGCGGCAAGTGATGAGGCCGCTCGCGACGGTCGGCCGGGCGCGCGCCGCTTCCGGCTCGTCACTTAATGGGCCCGGCTATTCCCAGCCTGGGAACGAGTGGCCAGGTGGGTGGGGACGGGGCCGTGGTGTCCCTGGGGTGGGAGGGGAGGGGGCAGCTCAGGAACGGCGGAGTCGCTAGCTGGCCGCTGCTTTTGCTGCTGTGTTCCAGCTCGATAGCGTACACAATGTATTGTCTGTACAAATTGTATGAGAACGCTCTTCCACCATGCTTAACTATTAAGGCTAACATCTGGTAGCATTGCTCAATAGGTGGAAGATCACCAGGGAGGTTCTCGTAAATATGTAAGGTGGCGCTGACGAAAGAAAAAGATCGTTTTGTATAATCAATGCAGATGTTCAGGAAGTTGGTGTTGCAATTGTGTTGTTGTCAGTGCAGGTCAGTGCTGCAGCTGCGACACCTGCAATGGTACATTTTCCACCTATGGTTCACCATGATGTTCTAAGCATGCCTGCTGTATAACAATAGCAGTTGATACACCCTAAAGCTGAAATATGTGAAATGATGTACATTGAGTACATGTAGGTGCCCGCCAAGTGAACCCCTCAACATCCCCAGGCGCTTCTCAAAATTTTGCAAAGGACTAAGTAGTATTTAGGAGTTTTTAGTGGACTTTAGTGTACACAAGACTCCTGGAGGCTGAGCAATGAAGGCAGCTTCGTTATTTGACAAGGTGAATGACGGGATTCGGGCTCGAGTGAGGAACGTGACTCGATCCTTGGCGACTTCTAATGCTTTATCCACCAATCGGCGTGAGAGACAGTGACGACGCTGAAGTTATCGAAGCGACGGATGGCATCGAGCCGGTGCCAAGACTCCCTTCCTTCTTCCACCATTTCCCACGGTTAATTGGGAAATATGCGAATATTCAGCAGAAGTGGTGGGCTGTGATTTGAGTGCTAGATTGATGCCCGTAGCCTGAAGGGAGTACTGGCGAGCGGCTGCCTGTAGCCTGAAGGGAGTATTGGCGTGCGGCTGCCTGTAGCCTGAAGGGGGAGTGCGGCTGCCTGTAGCCTGAAGGGAGTGCGGCTGCCTGTAGGCTGAAAGGGGAGTGCGGCCGCCTGTAGCCTGAAAGGAGTACTGGCGAGCGGCATGTGAATGCGCGTAGCGACAGCATGTTAGACGGAGACCGAGCCAACATGTTAGACTGGGAATTAGGCATTCTCAGTGGTATTTCAAAGTTGGTATAGTAGGGGACGAGTGGTCTAAGGGTAAGATGCTCGTCTCGCAATCGAAAGATTGTGGGTTCGAATCTCACCTGTCGCTACTCTTCGCCCGCGACCAATCGGCGTGAGAGATTGGCGACGCTATATGACTCAATGGCCGACGTGTCGTAAAACCAATAACCAACCAAAGTTGGTATAGTCCAACAATTCGGGATCAATTTCAGGACAAAGCGAGGAACATTCGCAGCCAATATTTCAAGTGAAGGGCGAATGTTAGGGTATAGAAGGCTTACACGCATGGCGTAATAATGGTGGTGCGATCAGCTACCCACGCGCGCGCCCAGTGTTTGCGACGGCTGCCGCCGACGCCTGCGTCACCGCGTACGGAGACGACGTGGCGCCCGCTCACCACTTTCGAAAAAGGGAGCCGCGCTGCCCATCGGCGATTGTTAGATCGATGGCAGTGGGGCCAGGTCTGGTCAATACCCAGCGGCCGGTGGCGTGCGGTCTCGCCCGCCAGGCAGGTGAACCGCAGCCCAGTGGCAGCCCGCAGCCCGGCGGCAGCCGGAAGACTGGGGGCAGGCCACGGTACAGTGGCAGTCCGCGGCTCAGGGGCTGCTCGCAGGCCAGGGGCAGCCCGCAGCCCGGCGGCAGTCAGCAGCCCAGCGGCAGTCAACAGCTCATCAGCAGCCCAAAGCCCAGGTGCAGCCAGCGATCTGGGCTGGAATTGGGCCGATTATCAGCCTGCCGCCGGACCGTGCTGATGTCTGAGTTAGGTTAGGTTAGGGGCAGCTCAGGTTAGGTTACGTCTGAGGGACAGTTTTCATACTGCGGGCAGCTCAGGTTAGGTTACGTCTGAGGGACTGTTTTCATACTGCGGGCAGCTCAGGTTAGGATACGTCTGAAGGACTGTTTTCATACTGCAGGCAGCTCAGGTTAGGTTACGTCTGAGGGACTGTTTTAATACTGCGGGCAGCTCAGGTTAGGTTACGTCTGAGGGACTGTTCCATACTGCGGGCAGCTCAGGTTAGGTTACGTCTGAGGGATTGTTTTCATACTGCGGGCAGCTCAGGTTAGGTTGCGTCTGAGGGACTGTTTTCATACTGCGGGCAGCTCAGGTTAGGTTATGTCTGAGGGACTGTTTTCATACCGCGGGCAGCTCAGGTTAGGTTACGTCTGAGGGACTGTTTCCATACTGCGGGCAGCTCAGGTTAGGTTACGTCTGAAGGACTGTTTTCATACTGCGGGCAGCTCAGGTTAGGTTACGTCTGAGGGACTGTTTTCATACTGCGGGCAGCTCAGGTTAGGTTACGTCTGAGGGATTGTTTCCATACTGCGGGCAGCTCAGGTTAGGTTACGTCTGAGGGACTGTTTCCATACTGCAGGCAGCTCAGGTTAGGTTACGTCTGAGGGACTTGTCATACTGCGGGCAGCTCAGGTTAGGTTACGTCTGAGGGACTGTTTTAATACTGCTGGAAGCTCTGGTTAGGTTACGTCTGAGGGACTGTTTTCATACTGCGGGCAGCCCTGGTTAGGTTATGTCTGAGGGACCGTTTTCATACTGCGCCCAACTTCAAATGTGCTAGTTTGCGACTGATGTAACAGCTGGATGCAAATCAAGATGCCAACTGCAGCACAAAGTATGTACTTGCATGATTGAGCGATTTACTGCAGATCGATGACGCTAAAAATATCCCATCTTATTCCCCTCCCACCCAACAGGCATAGAAGTGCTCCTCTTCTCCACCAACCACAGCATGCGGGCCATTATTTGTCTTCTGAATGCTCCAGATAGCCTCCCTTCGCGTTTCGGAGCCAATGCTTTCAGCGGTGGCTGTTTCTGTTCGGCCGTTATTGCCGTGTTGCGCTCGTGGTCGGTCGTCTTTGTTCGAACTGTCCGCGCCGCCTCCGCTGTCTCCTGGCGTTTAGCTGAGGTGTCTCGTTCTTCCGCGTGGCGGCATTGCCCCGTGTTACCCCTCGCTGGTTCAGTGGACGCCTCGCGCTCACCTCTCGGCTAGAGTCTGAGGTGTTCTGTCTCCTCCGACAGGCGTGCAACGAGTTCACCACACACGTAATGAACCTCCTGCGCGAACAGTCGCGAACACGCCCCATCACACCCAAGGAGATCGAGCGAATGGTGCAAATCATCCACAAGAAGTTCTCCAGCATCCAGATCCAGCTCAAGCAGTCAACATGCGAAGCAGTAATGATCCTCAGGTCACGCTTCCTCGACGCGAGGTGAGTCCGGGGAGTATTGGCTCCCTGTCAGTACTGTGATCCGACTGCCGGTCCTGGTCAGTGGGATAGTCCCACCATCGTATCCGGTGGGTTGGACGGTTCGTCGACTGTCCGTAGCGTCCGACCGGCAAGGGTTGGTCTTTGGCGGCGAGTGTAGCCAAGTTTTGGTGCAGGTTAGACCAGGTTAGATTATTTCATGATAGCTCGTAGGTTCTAGATTTTGCATTCACTGCTTCCGTGCCCACCGACTTGGCCCGTTTCTGTTGATGAGGTTCAGGTTAAACTGGCGCGATGGTATGATACATATATATATATATATATATATATATATATATATATATATATATATATATATATATATATATATATATACATGTGTGTGTAGGTATGTTTATGTGCATATAATGTGTGCATATGTTTATTTTTGAATGGCTGTTCTATTATTATTGCTGCTGGTTGGCTGTTGCTTGGCTGAGATGTTGGCTATATCCCTCCGGCCACATAACCCGATACCCAGACACCTTGCTACCCTGACTCCTCAAGCTCTTCAGCAGGGGCTGCGCTGGGCCAGTGTGGTCGCTCTGCTGCTGTGTGCTGCTCCAAGCGTCTGCTCGTGTGGCGCGTGCTCGCTCAGCTTGACTTGGTCGACTCCGACCTGTTCAGGGCTCGCTGCTGTGTTGCAAGTGTTGACATATTGCCGTGTTCTGCAGAGCGAATGTCGGAAATATGTGCGTCAACATGCACGTGACTGGCTGCATTCTGCGTGCTGGTGTTTGTGAGACACTGTCGCACGCCGTCACTTCAAATGTGGTGAAACGTGGTTTGACCCTCACTGTACTTACTCCCTTCTGCCTGGTCCTGTCTCTGTGTGACGCTCTGTGGTGCGTACACAGCGCTGCTCTCGAGGATTGTGTGTCATCCAGAGCGTCCGTGGTCGTGGCTGTGTGACCGCTACGCGTATATGGTGCCGGTGGCTGCTCGTCGGCCATGGCTGTGTGACCGATGCTCGTCAGCCGTGTCTGTGTGACCGCTGCTCGTGTGGTGCCGGTGGCTGCTCGTCAGCCATGGCTGTGTGACCGCTGCTCGTGTGGTGCCGGTGGCTGCTCGTCAGCCATGGCTGTGTGACCGCTGCTCGTGTGGTGCCGGTGGCTGTTCGTCAGCCATGGCTGGGTGACCGCTGCTCGTCAGCCATGGCTGTGTGACCGCTGCTCGTGTGGTGCCGGTGGCTGTTCGTCAGCCATGGCTGGGTGACCGCTGCTCGTCAGCCATGGCTGTGTGACCGCTGCTCGTGTGGTGCCGGTGGCTGCTCGTCAGCCATGGCTGTGTGACCGCTGCTCGTGTGGTGCCGGTGGCTGTTCGTCAGCCATGGCTGGGTGACCGCTGCTCGTCAGCCATGGCTGTGTGACCGCTGCTCGTGCGGTGCCGGTGGCTGCTCGTCAGCCATGGCTGTGTGACCGCTGCTCGTGTGGTGCCGGTGGCTGTTCGTCAGCCATGGCTGGGTGACCGCTGCTCGTCAGCCATGGCTGTGTGACTGCTGCTCGTCAGCCATGGCTGTGTGACCGCTGCTCGTGTGGTGCCGGTGGCTGTTCGTCAGCCATGGCTGGTTGACCGCTGCTCGTCAGCCATGGCTGTGTGACCGCTGCTCGTGTGGTGCCGGTGGCTGCTCGTCAGCCATGGCTGTGTGACCGCTGCTTGTGTGGTGCCGGTGGCTGTTCGTCAGCCATGGCTGGGTGACCGCTGCTCGTCAGCCATGGCTGTGTGACCGCTGCTCGTCAGCCATGGCTGTGTGACTGCTGCTCGTCAGCCATGGCTGTGTGACCGCTGCTCGTGTGGTGCCGGTGGCTGTTCGTCAGCCATGGCTGTGTGACTGCTGCTCGTCAGCCATGGCTGTGTGACCGCTGCTCGTGTGGTGCCGGTGGCTGCTCGTCAGCCATGGCTGGGTGACCGCTGCTCGTGTGGTGCCGGTGGCTGCTCGTCAGCCATGGCGCTGCCAATCAGCGGCTGTCCAGTGCGGTCCGTCAGCTCACACGACTAATGCTGGCTGGATGTGCCGATGATGTGTCGCGTCTGCCCGAGCGTCTCGGAGCCTCCACTGAAACGATCCTTCTCGTTCTCTGTAACCAGAAACCACTCCGTCACTCCCGACGTCACCACACACACACATGTTACGGAGTTCACGGGAAGAGCTACAGAGCCCCCCCCCCCCTGGCATCGCCCTCTGTCGACCTGAACCGGGTTCTTTTGTGCCGGCCCACACTACTGGCCGCTGCACATCACCGTCGTCCACCCTCCCCCCTCCCCTCCCCCGCACCCCCATCCCCGTGTCGGCGCCGCCGCCGCTGCGTCACTGCCGACGGCCGTCGACGTCGTTTATGGCCGGCTAAGCGGGCCGAGTAACGTCTCCATCTGACGAGCACTCTGCGCCGTTGTAACGGGCCAATCGGGCGGCATCAGGCGGCTCGTAAACGTCCGTGGACGGCTGCTGCTGCTGCGGCGGCGGCCGCCCGTCGGACGGCCCGGTCCGGCCCGGCTCGTCCGACGGCTACTGCGGCACGCACGGTCCCCGCGTAGGGGCGGGGATGGCTGTCACACAAGGCTCTCGACGGAGTGAAGAGTGTTTGAGCAGGAGTTCCACTGACGAGTGAGGGAGCCTCATGAAGAATCCCCGGCGAAGAGTGGGGCGCATCGGTGCAGGGAGAGCGGGTGTCTGAGAGACAGGCGGAGAGTGTCGAAACATCAGGAGGATCCATTAAGGGAAGGAGGGAATGCCACAGAGTCTCTTGGGTTGTTGGAAGTGTCAAGACCGGGGATCTACTGAAAGAAGAGGGAATGTTCATGGGGAAGGGATGGCGTCTCCACAGCTTTCGAGGGCATTCACAGCAGGAGAGGATGTTCTCGGACATGAATGACGTTTTGGCATCTCGAGATATACTAGAGCACTTCTGATATTGGCGGATACTCGTTGGAAGATTGTAAATGTCTAATATTTGCAGATCCGCTTGAACGGAGAAGGCCCACTGCGAATTGCATGTGGATTGTGAAGAGCTCAAAATGCACAACATTCGATAGGTCTATCGGATGTTGTCGATGGGGATTGTCATAACAACACAGACGCCTGACTACGGTAGCCCTTACCACAGCTGGATAGGCGTTCTCGAGGCACAGAGGATGGCTTGAGCACGGCTGGACAGGTTTTGTACGTTCTGACTGACGGTGCAAGGATGATCAGCCGCTGAATCCTCATTAACAGAACCGACATGCCTCAGGAGACTGGAATAACTCTTGTGGCGCGCCTCCCCCCTGGTTACCCCGTCATGTCACCTTGACATGTCATCTCCCTACTCCCACATAGCTCTACACTACTCATTCTCTCAAGCTCTCATCGACACATCATCCTCGTCTCTCCCTCTGTACTTGACACATGACCTCTCGCGAATCTCGCCTACACCTCGTGTCACCTCCCTGTCGACACACAGGGACAGTGTGTCCCTGCTCTTGCGGCGCCACACCAATTCTCCATTTGGCAGCACGTTCCTGCCTCGCGGCACACCCTCGTCGAGGGTCGAGGTGCACCACACTCTCCGGCAGGCCCACTTGGTTCCTGGAGACGTGTGCCAGATGAGCCGTGGACAGGTGCAGCGGGATCGCCGAGCCGGGGGGGTGAGTGTTCCGCCCCCCGATGGCACGGCGGCGCAGCTCGGGAGTGTGACGTCCGTCCGCCGCCACCCTGAACAGCTCCGACTGCGTCATCGGAACAGCCCGCCTGACGGCATCGTCAGCTGATCCTGAACAGCCCGACTGACGGCACCGTGTGACGCCACCCTGAACAGCTCCGCCTGACGCCACCGCTGGCAACATGTTGCTGCCGCCATCCTGAACAGCTCCTGACGACACCGTCTGGCGACATCGTCTGACGTCTTGACGGCATCGTCTGCCGCCATCCTGAACAGCTCCGACTGACGGCACCGTGGACATCGTCCGACGCTTGACGGCATCGTCTGCCGCCATCCTGAACAGCTCCGCCTGACGGCACCGTCTGGCGACATCGCCCGACGTCTTGACGGCACCGTGTGCCGCCACCCTGAACAGCTCCGACTGACGGCACCGTCTGGCGACATCGTCCGACGTCTTGACGGCAGCCTCCGATGTCTGAAGGCACTGATTGGCATCTGACGGTGCCGTGGTATGTCTGACGGTACCATTTGACGACACCATCCGACGTCTTAACCGCATCGTCCGACGTCTAAGGGCACCGTGAAGCGTCCGACGTCTGACGGCATCGTGAGGCGTCTGAAGGCACCGTTTTGGGTGGTATCCCCAGTCCAGAGGCTGAGTTCACGCGGGCATCACAAAGGCCGCTCGTTCTTGGCCCGAACGTCCTCGAGAGTAGTATGGCGCCATCCCGCCTGGTTCGGTGGCCACCAGTATATCGCTCCAGCGCTTCACTCCCCTGCACCCCTGTTCCGACGGAGCGGAATAGGCTGGCCGCTCGGGGGGTGGGAGGTACATCGGCCTGTAGTGCCGTCGGACAGGGGTATGTGCCGCTGTCGAATGGTGGTCTGTAATGCTATCGGACAAAATTATTGTATGCTGTTGGGCAGGATTATGCGGTATTGTCAAATACTGTCCAATGGCAGTCCGTGTTATCGTTGGACAATGGCCTATGGTATTGCCGGACAGGAGTCCGTAGTGTTGTCCGACATGAGTCTGATGTTTTGTTGGGCGGTCTAGTAATGCCATTAAGGATTCAGAAAACAAACATCTCAGTGGAGATGTGCAGGTCAATCGGCACCAAACTGCCATGGACTTTGCTCTCCATTGCGGCAGGAATTGACGACGGCTGGTCCAAGACCGATATCCTCCCATCGCCGCCTCCGCCTCACCCATCATAACCGCCCGGCACAGATCTTTCCGGGTGACACCGCGGCCGCGCTAGCTGAGCCGTTTGTGATGAGGTCCAAGTGAACGACTCAGACGCAGGAAGTGCTGTTGTACAGTCCCTGACAGAAGGCCGCCAGGTCGGCGGAAGCGGCGCACTTCGCGTCCGTCGGCCTACACTACCCGGCGCCGTAATTATACTGTTTGTGCCCGGTTGAGAACTGGAGCGTGCCCCGAGGCGGTGCCGGTGACCTCTGTCGTGAGGTGGGCGCAGATTGGCAGCCTGTGCAGTGTTCGGTCACACGGATCCGGTCGATCTGCGGCATACACTCTGCAGACTCGCCGAAAATCGACTGTTGCATGGTTGGCTTTCCACCTTCCATGCCTCAATTTAAATCCCAAAAACGTTGGAGTGCATCTAATATCAACAAACCATAATGGGAGAAGCTCTTCTTTTTGAAGCGTTCGACAGGTCATTCAATGCTAAAGCTACTGACTTAAAAATGAAGATTGAGGGTCTGTCCCATCGGGTACCATCTCAAAATGCAAAATTATTATGAATCCTGGCGTACATTAGAGACCTCCAGACCCTCGGATAGTTGGCGAGATCCGTCTATGTGCGCTGTGCCAGCATCCTACGGACATTTCACAAAACAAGTTTGGACACAGGATCCTGTCCTTTATATCTGTCATGCAGAACATTATCCTCTCTGAACAATAATTTACTTTTTCGCCGAAAGATTCAATGGAACTGTTTGAAAATGTCCGCAAGCTTATTTTTCTTTGATAAGCATGTTCCAAGCCAACAACAAGTGCAACAAGGAATTTTTGTTGTTTGATGTCAAGCGAATGTCAAAATTGTCCTCTCCAAATCCTGAAATCTGAAGCATAAATTCATCTGATGTCCGTTTGACCGGCGCGGCAGGAAGGAATGCATGCCTGGCAGCCGACAGGCTTGTCCGGTAAGGAAAGGCCGGCGGCCGGTGTGGTGAGCAGGGGCCACTTCTCGATGAGAAACACCTGCGTTTCGGCGCGGTGCTGACGCCAGTTATCTTGGCGTCAATGGGCGGTGTGCTGCGCCACGGAGCCACCCCCACAGCAAGCATGGCTCGGTCGCGCGCTGGACGGCCGGGCCGTTTCGGCGCGGTGCTGACGCCAGTTATCTTGGCGTCAATGGGCGGTGTGCTGCGCCACGGAGCCACCCCCACAGCAAGCATGGCTCGGTCGCGCGCTGGACGGCCGGGCCGGTTCGCATGCCTGGCCGGTGTTTTTGTGCCGCTCTCCAGAGCGTTATCTGACGTCGAATCAGCGCCGTATATTTCAGGACAGCTCCTTGCCCCTGCCCAGGCAAAACCTTACCGATGTCCGTACAGGACGTTATCTCTGTCCGAACAGGGCCTGATCTCTGTCCGGACGGAGTCCCATATCACAACCGGCCAGTTTTTATTCCGCTGAAAGACAGCAGTATCTTACGTCGTAACGAGTATTAAAGCCTCGACCTGGGTTCTGTTACCACAGGTGCTATTTAGGTTATAAGCGCAAGCGTTGTCAGTGTTCCCTCCTCACTTCCCCAATATAATCGTTTGCGGCCGAGCCGGGACGGCCGAGCCGAGCCGGCCGAGCCGAGCCGGCCGAGCCGGGACGGCCGAGCCGAGCCGGCCGAGCCGAGCCGGCCGAGCCGGCCGAGCCGGCGAGGGGACGGCCGAGTCGGCCGAGCCGGACGGCCGAGCCGGGGGCCGGCCGACGGAGCCGAGCCGGCCGAGCCGAGCCGGCCGAGCCGGGACGGCCGAGCCGAGCCGGCCGAGCCGAGCCGGCCGAGCCGGCCGAGCCGGCCGAGCCGGCCGAGCCGGGACGGCCGAGCCGAGCCGGCCGAGCCGAGCCGGCCGAGCCGGCCGAGCCGGCCGAGCCGGCCGAGCCGGGACGGCCGAGCCGGGACGCGGTTACCTGCGGTATTCGAACACGATTTTTTAAAATAAAGTCTGATGTGCCCGCGTCGGGCGCGTGTCTGCTGCCGGGCTGGGTGACGAGCCCTGGACTCTGGGACGTGTCTGGTGCCGGGCTGGGTGACGAGCCCTAGACTCTGGGACGTGTCTGGTGCCGGGCTGGGTGACGGGCCCTGGACTCTGGGACGTGTCTGGTGCTGGTCTGGGTGACCAGCCCTGTACTCTGCGACGTGTCTGACGCCGGGGACGCGTCTGATGCCGGACTGGGTGACGGGCCCTGGACTCTGGGACGTGTCTGATGCCGAGCTGGGTGACAAGCAGACTTGTGCTCGACTCGAGTTGAATTAAGAATCGACCCATGAATCAATCGTTTTTGGATGAGCCGCGAGTTGAATCGATTATTTTCCCCAAAATATATCTTGAGTCGTGAGTTGAATCACATCTTTAAAAAAAAATGAGTCGAATCATGAGTCAATCATTCAAATCTCAATGAGTTATTTGTGTCTTATGACTCAAATGCAAGTTATGAACAAATGATATAAAGCATATATCTTTGTGAATGGTATGCCATGACACAAAGTAGGGAGTAAAAACACAGCATAATTATTCATGCTTAGCATTACAATTGTAACTTGTCGGCTGCCAGTGAGTAAAGAATGAGGGGTACTGAAGTTATTTACCAAAAACCAATGACAATAACTACAAATAAGTATTAATGTGAAGCTTGGTATTCACAATCAGTATCATGCATGAGTCAATCCTAGTGCCAGGAACACAACACAGAAATGGGTTGTGATTGTGAAAAATAATATGGAACCGAAACGGTCCTGCACTGCAATAGGTATCTGCACTGAATAAAATTGCGTTGGTTTGTTATTTGTCACACGCGCGTCCGATATGTAGTAAGACGAAAGACTGACATCACTACAGGAGTTTTGTAATGCATTATATATTTATTTTCTTTATTAGTTGTGGTGCTTGCAACTCAACTTCGTTTATTGTTTTATCCAAGCAAATTCATCCACAAAGCAATAGGTCAACAGCAACAAAGCAATACATCAACATGAACATCAACAACAAAGAAAATTTTATATATATATATATTTTTTTTTTTTTTTTTTTTTATATATATATATATATATATATATATATATATATATATATATATATATATATATATATATATATATATATATATATATATATATATATATATATATATGTAATATATATAAATATATATAATATATATATATATATATATATATATATATATATATATATATATATATATATATATATATATATTTATATGTATATATATATATTTATATTATATATAATTATAGTTCAGAAATGCCCGTACTTACTGGTCAATCATTGTGGATATATTAAAAGCTAACTTGATCTTCAAGATCCAGGAACGACTCAATGTTAGAAAAAAAAGTAAATATATATTGTGACGTCTCGGCCATAGGCCATTGTCAAACAATGCACTCGTTGCGATCGGCGAACAGGTCGAAAATTCAAATTGCTGCAGGCACAAAAACTTGACAAAATCCATTCACCACCTCCACTGCGACAAAAAAAGCGAAGAAAAAGAACACAGGCACTTACAAACGCCAAAAGGAAACAACCTAATGTACACATGCATATACATGGACGGCAGGTGAAAGCCGTCGCGACACGAACGCGTCTACTTGGCGGCAGAGTGTACACAGTTGTGATATCAAGGTTATACCGTTTACTGTGTACACTCTGCCGCCAGGTAGACGCGTTCGTGTCGCGACGGCTTTCACCTGTCGTCCATGTATATGCATATGTACGTTAGGTTGTTTTCCTTTTTGGCGTTTGTAAGTGCCTGTGTTCTTTTTTATTCCCTTTTTGTCGCAGTGGAGGTGGTGAATGGATTTTGTCAAGTTTTTGTGCCTGCAGCAATTTGAATTTTCGACCTGTTCGCCGATCGCAACGAGTGCATTGTTTGACAATGGCCTTGTCCGAGGCCAGACACTGGCCATATGGCCGAAACGTCACAATATATCTTTATAATTTTGTATAATATTGAGTCGTTCCTGGATCTTGAAGATCAAGTTAGCTTTTAATGTATCCACAATATATATATATATATATATATATATATATATATATATATATATATAATGTGTGGGCAGTGCACACTGAATCATATGGCTCATGAGTCTGATACCACTGAGTCGGATCTGAATCGATTCAAATGTTTGTCAGTCTGTTTGAGTCGCGAGTCGAATCATGCTTTCTGAGCTCTGAGTCTGAATTTGAGTCGAGCACAAGTCTGGTGACGAGCCCTGTACTCTGGGATGCGCCTGCTGCCGGGCTGGGTGACGAGCTCTGTACTCTGGGACGTGTCTGATTCCCGGCTGGGTGACGAGCTCTGTACTCTGGGACGTGTCTGATTCCCGGCTGGGTGACGAGCTCTGTACTCTGGGACGTGTCTGATTCCCGGCTGGGTGACGAGCTCTGTACTCTGGGACGTGTCTGATTCCCGGCTGGGTGACGAGCCCTGGACTCTGGGACGTGTCTGGTGCCGGGCTGGGTGACGAGCTCTGTACTCTGGGACGTGTCTGATTCCCGGCTGGGTGACGAGCTCTGTACTCTGGGACGCGCCTGCTGCCGGGCTGGGTGACGAGCTCTGTACTCTGGGACGTGTCTGATTCCCGGCTGGGTGACGAGCTCTGTACTCTGGGACGTGTCTGATTCCCGGCTGGGTGACGAGCCCTGGACTCTGGGACGCGCCTGCTGCCGGGCTGGGTGACGAGCTCTGTACTCTGGGACGTGTCTGATTCCCGGCTGGGTGACGAGCCCTGGACTCTGGGACGCGCCTGGTGCTGGGCTCAGGATGCGTGCTGGATCGGTGGCTGGTACTGAGCTCTAGTGCTGGGCTCTGGGATGTGTGGTGCTGAGCTTAGTATGTGCACTGGGCCGGTGGCTGGTGCTGGACTCTAGTGCTGGGCTCAGTGTGTGTGTTGGCCAGTGGCTGGTACTGGACTCTGGAGCTGGGCTCAATATGTGTGCTGGGCTCTGGGACGTGTCTGAAATTGCAACTGGGCTCAGTGTGTTCTGAGCCAGTGGTTGGTACTGGTACTGGGCTTCGAGGGCAGCCCCGAAGTGAAGAGCCCTGGCCGTTGTAGCGCGGCCGGTCCGATGGACGCCGCGTGCCGCGCGCCAGTTTACGAACGGCTCTCGCCGAACGACGCATGTGGCCACAACGACACGCAATATGGCCGCCGTCAGCCGGTAATGCCTCTGCTGCCGATCCGGCCGAGCGATGGTGCAATTATCGAATTTGGGAGCACAATTAGACACGTGTTAATTGTCGTCGGCTGGCCGTGGTTGCGGTCTGCGGGCTGGAGCGGTTCGGCCGACCGGTCGCCACAGATCAGTGTCACGCGTGTCGACTCGGCGCCGCCACTGTCGCAGCTGCGCCACTGTCGTGGCCGCGCCACTACCGCAGCAGCGCCGGACTGCCGCGCCCTGCGTCACCCGAATATTCGGCAGATCGATGAGAATTGCATGCTGAGCTGCCAAGTGTCGCATACAAGTGGCACCTACGCTCCGACGAGGCCACGATAGGCCGGTGGTGCACGTCTTCTCCGGTGGCATCAGGCGGCAGCAACAGCGCCGGTGGGAATATTGACGCCTGCACGGCCGCCGGCTTCCGCGGCGCCGGGCGAGGGCGTGCCAAACGCTGAGAAGGCCCCGGACCCAAAACTGAAGACATTGTCTGCTGCCGCCGGTACTGCCGCTGGTACTGCTGCTGGCACTGCTGTTGGTGCTGCCGTTGGTACTGCTGCTGGTACTACTGGTGGTGCTACCGCTGGTACTGCTGTTGGTGCTGCCGCTGGTACTGCTGTTGGTGCTGCCGCTGGTACCTGGCACTACCGCTGGTACTGTTGCTGGTACTGCCGCTGGTACTGCTGCTGGTACTACTGGTGGTGCTACCGCTGGTACTGCCGCTGGTGCTGCCGCTGGTACTGCTGTTGGTACTACTGGTGGTGCTACCGCTGGTACTGCCGCTGGTGCTGCCGCTGGTACTGCTGTTGGTACTACTGGTGGTGCTACCGCTGGTACTACTGGTGGTGCTACCGCTGGTACTGCCGCTGTGCAAGGCTGAAGGTCTCTCCCCACCGATGACAGCGTAGTTATGAATTTTCATCGGTGCCGGAACTAGAACACGCAATGAGGCATCTCCGAATGCCGGCAGGAGAATGAATAGTTTCCAATGTCCTTAGCGTAGCAGATTTATTCTGAATGTTGATCCTATTTTTGTGTCCGAGTGCTGCCGCTCTCAACAGCATGTGACGTTTTGTTTACGCTTATGTCAGTTTCAACCGAAAGACACAAAGGAGAGGAAAGAAATGAAACGGGAAGCGAAAAACAACACGAAAGCTCAGCCTGGGCTGGATACTTGGTATCAGCTGTTCAGGTTTATTGTCTTCGATCTGGGACGTTATTTGCTGTGTATCTGAAACAATCGAGAGTTTTAGAAAAGTGTTGACACTAGACGCACAATGCCGCGAGGGCTACCGATGACCTGCCACCGTAGAGAATTCACCCGCGGCCGCTGTGATTTGCTTCACCGCTTCACTGAAGCCTCTCGAGTCGATTCCCGCCACAGGTGCTGACTTCCGCCCTACGACCATTCTCGAACCGTGCCTGATCCCTGGTCTAGTGTCCGGTTCGCTTTATCCAGTGTCCAATTTGCCCTGTTCAACTTTTTAAATGGACTGTCCCGTGTCTGGTCTTCCTTGTGCCATGTCCGGTTTGCCAGTGTTCCTCGGCGTTCGGTTTGACTTCTCCAGGCCTGGTGTGTGTCCTCCAGTGTGCAGCCTGTCCTGTCCGCTGGTTCTTCTCCAGGTCTGGTGTGTGTCCTCCAGTGTGTAGTCTGTCCTGTCCGCTGGTTCTTCTCCAGGTCTGGCGTTTTCCGTCCAGTGTGCAGCCTGTCCTGTCCGCTGGTTCTTCTCCAGGTATGGTGTGTGTCCTCCAGTGTGCAGCCTGTCCTGTCCGCTGGTTCTTCTCCAGGTCTGGTGTGTGTCCTCCAGTGTGCAGCCTGTCCTGTCCGCTGGTTCTTCTCCAGGTCTGGTGTGTGTCCTCCAGTGTGCAGCCTGTCCTGTCCGCTGGTTCTTCTCCAGGTCTGGCGTTTGCCGTCCAGTGTGCAGTCTGTCCTGTCCGCTGGTTCTTCTCCAGGCCTGGTGTGTGTCCTCCAGTGTGCAGCCTGTCCTGTCCGCTGGTTCTTCTCCAGGTCTGGCGTTTGCCGTCATGTGTAGTTGTCCTGTCCGCTGGTTCTTCTCCAGGTCTGGTGTGTGTCCTCCAGTGTGTAGTCTGTCCTGTCCGCTGGTTCTTCTCCAGGTCTGGTGTGTGTCCTCCAGTGTGCAGCCTGTCCTGTCCGCTGGTTCTTCTCCAGGTCTGGTGTGTGTCCTCCAGTGTGTAGTCTGTCCTGTCCGCTGGTTCTTCTCCAGGTCTGGTGTGTGTCCTCCAGTGTGTAGTCTGTCCTGTCCGCTGGTTCTTCTCCAGGTCTGTGTGTGTCCTCCAGTGTGAGCCTGTCCTGTCCGCTGGTTCTTCTCCAGGTCTGGCGTTTGCCGTCCAGTGTGCAGTTGTCCTGTCCTGGTTCTTTCCAGGCCTTGTGTGTCCTCAGTGTGCGCTGTCTGTCCGCTGGTTCTTCTCGGTCTGGGTTTGCCGTCGTGTGTGTTGTTGTCCGCTGGTTCTTCTCCAGGTCTTGTGTGTCCTCAGTGTTAGTCTGTTTGGTGTTTGCCGGACGGCGTTTGCTCCAGTGTGTAGTCTGTCCTGTCCGCTGGTTCTTCTCCAGGCCTGTGTGTGTCCTCCAGTGTGTAGTGTGTCCTGTCCGCTGGTTCTTTCCAGGTCTGGTGTGTGTCCTCCAGTGTGTAGTCTGTCCTGTCCGTGGTTCTTCTCCAGGTCTGGTGTGTCCTCCAGTGTGTAGTCTGTCCTGTCCGCTGGTTCTTCTCCAGGTCTGGTGTGTGTCCTCCAGTGTGTAGTCTGTCCTGTCCGCTGGTTCTTCTCCAGGTCTGGGTGTGTCCTCCAGTGTATAGTCTGTCCTATCCTGGTTCTTCTCCAGGTCTGTCGTTTGCCGTCCAGTGTGCAGCCTGTCCTGTCCGCTGGTTCTTCTCCAGGTCTGGTGTGTGTCCTCCAGTGTGCAGCCTGTCCTGTCCGCTGGTTCTTCTCCAGGTCTGGTGTGTGTCCTCCAGTGTGTAGTCTGTCCTGTCCGCTGGTTCTTCTCCAGGCCTGGTGTGTGTCCTCCAGTGTGCAGCCTGTCCTGTCCGCTGGTTCTTCTCCAGGTCTGGGTTTGTCCAGTGTGCAGTCTGTCCTGTCCGCTGGTTCTTCTCCAGGTCTGGTGTGTGTCCTCCAGTGTGCAGTCTGTCCTGTCCGCTGGTTCTTCTCCAGGTCTGGTGTGTGTCCTCCAGTGTGCAGCCTGTCCTGTCCGCTGGTTCTTCTCCAGGTCTGGTGTGTGTCCTCCAGTGTGTAGTCTGTCCTGTCCGCTGGTTCTTCTCCAGGTCTGGTGTGTGTCCTCCAGTGTGTAGTCTGTCCTGTCCGCTGGTTCTTCTCCAGGTCTGGTGTGTGTCCTCCAGTGTGCGCCTGTCCTGTCCTGGTTCTTCTCCAGGTCTGGCGTTTGCCGTCCAGTGTGCAGTCTGTCCTGTCCGCTGGTTCTTCTCCAGGTCTGGTGTGTGTCCTCCAGTGTGTAGTCTGTCCTGTCCGCTGGTTCTTCTCCAGGTCTGGTGTGTGTCCTCCAGTGTGCAGCCTGTCCTGTCCGCTGGTTCTTCTCCAGGTCTGGTGTGTGTCCTCCAGTGTGCAGTCTGTCCTGTCCGCTGGTTCTTCTCCAGGTCTGGTGTATGTCCTCCAGTGTGCAGCCTGTCCTGTCCGCTGGTTCTTCTCCAGGTCTGGTGTGTGTCCTCCAGTGTGTAGTCTGTCCTGTCCGCTGGTTCTTCTCCAGGCCTGGTGTGTGTCCTCCAGTGTGCAGCCTGTCCTGTCCGCTGGTTTGTCTTGTGCGGTGCTGTGCTTCACTCAGCTGACCGGTTGCCTGTCTGGCTCGATAAGACACGACTGGTGAATTGCCGCGCCCGATTAATTAGCGACCCGACGCTATTGGAGTGGCTTCCAGCCTCGGGCGACCAGCTACTACTTCACGACGTACATTCCGGCCGCCACCTTCTCTTCCTGTCACGTACAGGCCTCTTGGTGTCCTGCCCAGTCCCGCACGTCGATGTTGGTGTTTGCTCGTTGGTGTTCGCTTGCTGTTTGCTCTGCTGCATCCATGGGCGGAGGGAAGTGGAGTGGGGGAGTTAGCGTCCTCATACTGTCCCCTGGCTGTCTCCTCTGTTCGTCACCTGACACTGTCTGTCCCTCTACTATCTTTTCTTTTGGCCTCTTAACACTGACTCCTGTCCATCTCTTCTGTGCTTTTAATAAAAATTAGATATATCAGATCTCACACTTTTCGATCATGGATCATTTTCAAGAGATGAAATTAAAATCTCTTGAAAATGATCCATGATCGAAAAGTGTGAGATCTAATATATCTAATTTGTATTAAAAGCACAGCATTCCTTGTCAATGTGGGCCAAAACGTTTCACCTTATTTTACTTTCAATCATGGCAGGCAAGGAAATCGTCCATTTCTTCTCACAATTAAATGCATCTCTTCTGTTCGCTTTTTGGTACTGTCTCCTTCCGACCACCTTCTGTGTCCGTCTACCGTTTACTGACACCGAGTTTGTGACTCTTTCTCCTGGTCATTTGTGCTGTTCGTCACTTTGCACTATTTGTGTAAAAGTCGCACGATCTTTGACCCCGCCCACCGAGATCATATCGCCAACCTTTCCGTAGGACGGATGCCATTCTTTCACCCCTTTGCATTCGGATGGTCGCTCCTAATTGCACAAGAAGCGGAGAGCGAACACCAGAGGCCTATAGATATCCCATAGATATTATAATGCTATTCCATGTGCATACCTCAAAGTATAGTGGCGATTTTCTATGGCTGGGCGCTAAATTATCTACCATGGTCGATGCGCCCTAAAACCCTAATCACACACGATTTTTTTCAGGGCAGGTCAACGGTAAAAATTGTCCCGAAAATTTGGTGTTGCCAGCTTTAATTCACACGTTCACCGAATTTACCAAGGGTAGGACCGCCATGTATGTTCCAGAGTGTTGCAGAGGCTAAAACCACCATACCGGCATCTCATCTGACGCTATCAGGTGCATGTGAGTCAGGTGCATGACTCACATGCACTATCATCTGACGCTATCAGGTGCATGTGAGTTAGTGAGTCAGATATGGCCAAATTCTCCGCAGTTTTCACGAAGCTTGATGTGCTGGTATAGGGAGTCATAAAGGACACTGGGCAAGCGAGGGCAAGTGTTGAAAGCGCAGCTTTGGCTGGGTCGAATTTAGCTCCGTGTGTCTGTTGAATCTAGCTCCGTGTAGCTATGTGTACATTGCTACCGCCACGGGAGCATTGTCTTTCGTGGTCTATAGCCATACGTATTTAAGCACTTGCGCAGAGTCAGGGTAACCCCAGATAATATGCATTCGCGTTGCATAGTCATGTGTCTTACTTGTGTGAAGAACTGTGATATTTCCATTGCATGTCTTCGATATATTCGCCAAGTTGCATTACTTACAGCATTAATGAAGCACGCTCTATCACCGCGGGCTGGGAGACAAAGCATTCGGATTATAATCATGACTCCCTGGTGACCGCACTAACCGACGGACGGCCGCCGGCCTCGCCACGAAATCCGCGGAGAGCTGCAAGAGCGCCGAATATGCCGCCACCGAGTCATTCTTTGAACGATGATTGAACGAGAACTTCAGATAAACTATTGCGATAAGGCTTCTTAAGGGTCTTGTTCTAGGCGAAGAAGGCATTAGTTGAGATGCTGGAACAAGACAATACAGAGTTGCCGGGGTTCCAAAAACATGACTGCGAAACGGACTGCTCGCAAGGGCTACTTCCGTTGATACGCTTGTGCCGTTGATGTATAGTATTCCGCTGATGCAGGGTAGCGGCTCAGTGGGGCCTTATGCTCTCCCTCCCACAAAAGTGACAAATAACAGCTTCATTCCATTGGTAGTTCTATTGGACTGCTGTTGTGCTTACAAAATGTTACCGAGTTCGAGTTAATTTTAAAGTAAATAATGCCCTCCACCAGGTCAGCTGTTCTGAATGAGCGAGTATTAACATGGACTCCGAAACGATAAGATGGCTGATGGGGAATATTATGATTTCCAAGTCTATGTTATGCAACTTGTATAGCCGTACTGTTAAATGTAAGCAAATTCGTAGTTTTCATCCTTCCCTCCTCTGCTCTTCGGCGGTTGAGCAAAAGCGGCTTTGGAGTGAACAGCACACACAGTCGTCCTCGGGAGAGAATCGTTACAGTCGTTTTCCCTCTGGCTACCCCCCCCCTTCTCGTAGCCTCCCGGTCCCTGGCTCGGTGTTCTGGGTTTTCATTTTAATGTGCTCCTGACCGGGTCAAACGTCAAGGATGATTCTTCATTAGGCATATTACCATCAAAGCAACGAGCGTGTATCCTAGTCATGATGTGTGCCCGCCGAAAATGGACTCGGAGACCTGTCGACATGACATTGTTTCTGGCCGAGGGCGTGTCACGTCGTTTGACCACTCGACCACACACAACACTTGGATCCTCGGCGTCTGACTGCACTGGAGTCTGCTCGCACGTGACGGACGAACAACCTCCGGAGGCACTGATCTGGTCGAGGGATACCGTGCCGCTGCCACGGATCAGAGCGTCGGGAGGCACTCTTTTCTTTTTGTCTCCGCCGAGATGAAATTCCTACCGCTCGCCGGATTCGACAGGAGTGCCGACCGGAATGCGGGCCGGCGTTGTCCGTGCAGCGACCGTCCCGTCTGGACGTGTCGTCCTGGCCGGACAATGCTCTCCTGTCCGGAGAGTGGCGTCCCGTCCGGACAGCGCCGCGCCACGCCGGCTCGACGGCGCCGCGCCGGCGGGGCTGCCACCCGGCCCGTCCGAAGGCCGGCTGTCGGCCGCATAAAATACGGTGGCGCTCCCAGCGGGTGCTCCGCGAACCGTTGGCTATCCTTGACGCTCTGCGCCAGACTGGAAGCCACACCATGCCGGGGAGAGATGCTTAGGAACTGGGCAGGAGCCGGCCGGTCCCGACAACGCTGGACGACATGAGACCCAACCAGCCTAGAACGGCACAACTGGACGGCTGGGGCAGAACACCACGCCAGTTCTGATCCCTGGAGTCAGACGACATGAGACCCAGCCAGCCTGGAACGGCGCAACTGGACGTCTGGGGCAGAACACCACGCCAGTTCTGATCCCTGGAGTCAGACGACATGAGACCCAGCCAGCCTGGAACGGCGCAACTGGACGGCTGGGGCAGAACACCACGCCAGTTCTGATCCCTGGAGTCAGACGACATGAGACCCAACCAGCCTGGGACGGCGCAACTGGACGGCTGGGGCAGAACACCACGCCAGTTCTGATCCCTGGAGTCAGACGACATGAGACCCAACCAGCCTGGGACGGCGCAACTGGACGGCTGGGGCAGAACACCATGCCAGTGCTGACTCTCGGAGCGAATCAGCCCGGTGTTTCGATAGTACTCTACTTCACTGTCCGGCTCTGAGCGTCCTCAGACTTCCCTTCTCGTGTCCCAAGTTACCATTGCCTCGCAGGTGTGCAGTCACGCAAAAAATTTGCACCCCCCACAAATATTTGTGCAAAGAGTACGAGTACGATTTCGCTCTTCCCTACCACCCCTTTCTGTTTGAGCATGCCACGACTGGCACCACTGCCCGGACAGCGAGGTTTGCCAGTCCAGCTGGAAGGTGGCCTGTTTATGCACCGTCCATTTCCACGACGTCAGGCGCGGGGGCGCAGCGTTGGGAAGAGAGCCACCCCGAACCGCTCGGCGAGTGTTTCTAATGGCATGGACAATTACCGCATGTTGTACGGAACAAGGCAGGAGTTGGGTGAGCAGCGCAGGGTAGTCGTGTCTCGCGTGTGTGCGGGTGTGCCTGTGCGTGTGACGAGCTGTGCGTGGCGCAGGGTGGCGCACCTGCACGCGGCAGAGAGAACCGTGCGGTCTGTCCTTCTTACAGGCGACGGCGGCGAAACTTCACCAAGCAGTCCACAGAGATCCTGAGCGAGTACTTCTACAGTCACCTGGCCAATCCGTATCCGACCGAGGAGGTCAAGGAGCAGCTGGCCAAAAAGTGTGGCATTACCGTCAGCCAGGTAGCGGACCTGCGACTGGCCGCGAACCCTGCGCCACCTTGACCTCTGCTGTGGCGGGGCCCTGCTCGGCTCGACTTTGGTCGGCTTTACTCGGCTTTGGTCGGTCGGGTTTCACTCGCCCCCGTCCCGCCTCCTGATCTGGCCCCATCCCTTTCACGCGGGCGCTGTAGCAGTCATTCCCGTGCCTCAGCCAACCCCACCATCCCCAGCTCCTACGTCCCTCCTCTGACCATGTCGACGCCGCTAACGTTAAAACCCCACCCACCTCCAGCCGACTGTGCCACGAGCGCGGCTGTGGTCCCTTTCAGCCCATGTGCCTAACATTCTGCCGAAGATACTAATTCTCAAACAGTTTACCCTTCGCCCAACGTCTCTATTCCCAAGCAGTCAAGATTGTGTTCATACCGAAACAACTCTAATTATCCGGCCTAGCTTTCACAACCCCATTGATCCCAAGCAATCCTCAGCCAACCCCTATCAAACTGCCATTCAATCCCAGCCAACTGAAGCCAACCTCAGCCAGCCTAACACAACCTAAGCCAAGCAGCATCAGCGAATCCGCAGCCAACCCCACTCAACCCGCAACCAGCCCCACCCAACCCGCAACCGACCCCACCCAACCCCATCCAACCCGAAGCCAACCTGCAGCCGCAGTCAACCCACAGCCAGCCCGCAGCCAACCCCAGCAAACCTGTAGCCAACCCCAGCCAACCCAAACCAACCCGCAGCCAACCCCAGCAGACCTGTAGCCACAGCATCAGCGAATCCGCAGCCAACCCCACTCAACCCGCAACCAGCCCCACCCAACCCACAACCAACCCCACCCAACCCCATCCAACCCGAAGCCAACCTGCAGCCGCAGTCAACCCACAGCCAGCCCGCAGCCGCAGTCAACCCACAGCCAGCCCGCAGCCAACCCCAGCAAATCCGTGGCCATCCCCACCCAACCCCAACCAACCCGCAGCCAACCCCAGCAAACCTGTAGCCAACCCCAGCCAACCCCACCCAACCCAAACCAACCCGCAGCTCAGCCGCAGCCAACCCTCAGCCAACCACAGCCAACCACAGCCAACCCCAGCAAACCTGCAGCCAACCCCAGCAAACCTGCAGCCAACGCGTCAGCAGTTCTGTTCAACCGCTATGTTTTATTTTGTCTCTGTTGCTATGCGTTTGTCTCCCTTTGTGTTGCAGGCGAAAAAGGCGAAACTTTACAAAAACTGCCACCGAAGTTCTAAATGAGTATTTCTACGCCAACTTGAGCAATCCCTACCCCACGGAAGAGGTCAAGGAGGAGCTGGCCAGAAAGTGTAATATCACAGTGTCACAGGTACGCCTCTCGTTGACCGCACGGACACCCACTTTACCGGCACCCGCCAGCCACCGGCACCGGCACCGGCACCGAGCACCCTCCGTCCAGACACGTTCCACCCGGACACCAGCCATCCCGACACACTCCGCCACGACACCTTGCACCCCGACAGCGGCAGCAGGGTCACCACACCACTCGGCACGTCTGTCCGTCAGACACTGTACCGGCAGAGCACCAGAGCGCTCACCGTGCACCCTGCACTGTACACCTGTCTGCCGAGCAGGCCCAGTACGGACGAGTGCCCGCTTCGGTCACCTGCCGCCCCCCCCCCCCCCGCGTGGATCTCTGGCATGCCGAGTGTGTCAGCACAGCTGCGGGATGGCGCCCCCTCTGGTAGCACCTCGCTCGGGCCGTTCGTTATTGTTGTGTATGTGACGTCACCAGCTGGTAATGCCATCCGTAGATTTGGTATGTGACGTCACGGATGGTTATGCCATCCGTAGATTTGGTATGTATTAACAGTGTCTGCGGAAAATGACATGTGGGTTTTAATACGTGTTACTTAGCAGCATTGCTTCTTCATCAGGTGCGCAGCTATGATTTTTGACCAGGCAGGCTAAGATTTTGGAGCCGAACGTCAATGCCTGTTTGATGGACTGGTGTATTTCCAGTTTTGGGTCGCTATTCCTGCTTTTGTTTCTGAAAGAATGCTTCGATATTTTCGGGGCTCTTCTCTTAAAAAGCACCTCGTGTACTCGGCAAGTTTCTGGGGCCACAGATTGCCACTGAAGGGACTAGTCCCTATTAGTCCCGTGCGGTTTCGCTAATGTCCTCACTATGGCATTGGGCATAATTCGTTACCATGGTTACCAATTGCCATGGCTCGATGACTCACCTTTGACGGGTCCGCTCAGTTTGCGGCTCCACCTGTGACCGATCGGTGCGACAGTTTAGCGACGCTACGTGGCTTTGAAATCGAGCGGAAGTGGAACACATGGTACTGGAGCGCATCGGTATTCATTGCTCTTCGCTCAGGCAAGGGCACCGCTCCCGGCAAAAGATGGGCATGCTGGTGACGTCAAACTGTGTTCATGCAGCACCCATGAGCGCGATGCTGAAATTCTAAATTTTTGGAAGCGCGTCTGTTGGCCGAGACGTGGACATTGCATGCATGTGATAACATGTAGAGAATCATTGATCCGATTGTCGTCAAGTGTACGTACTTCAAAATGTCCCGGATCCTGCCTGTTGCATCGCCCTATCAGATGATGAATTCTATGTATGGGCTCCGTCACCATTGTGTTTGATGGGGATAGATCCGCCAATAATTTTGGAATTCACCATTGCACCTATACGGCCGTTGCGTGGAAAGAATGAACCTGAAAACCCTAATGTCATCCTCAGCCATCTTGTCCTGACTGAGCCTATGATTCCGGAGTCATGCCGTTCAACTCTCAATCCCTGGCAGTCTCTCACCTTCCACCACCGGAAATATTCTGGCTTCACTTATAAACATAGTCACACAAGGCAACCAACTACTGCAGTTAGGAGATCACTTTGTAGTAGTCGACCTTATACTCAGCTTCCAAATCTACTGTGCGTGCAATACAGCTGCGTGCACGGTATGCCATTCATTCGTGCAGATGCTTCCTCGAGCGCCTTTCATCACTGTCAGACCAGGAGACGTATCACGGTCAGACCAGAGGATAGGTCGCGGTCAGATCAGGGGCGATTCACGGTCAGACCAAGAGACAGGTCACGGTCAGATCCGGGGGCGATTCACGGTCAGACCAAGAGACAGATTACGGTCAAATCAGGGGACGAGTCACGGTCAGACCAAGAGAATGGTCACTGTCAGATCGAGAGGCGCGTTCAGTCATACTGAGAGACTGGTCACGGTCAAATCATGGGCGATTCACGGTCAGACCAAGAGACTGGTCACGGTCAGACCAGGGAGCCTATCGCGGCCATACCAGAGGCCGGGTCGCTGTGAGACCACACCATGGGTCACGGTCAGGGCCACAACTTGACGGTGACGGCCGGTCAGGGTCGGAGCCGGTGGCTGGCGCAGTAGTCGGTCTCACCGGCGACAGAGCTGCTGATAGTTCAGCGGCTCGTCAGCGGCGGATCGGCGCCAATCCTGCTAATGCTGCCGTCTGCCGACGCTGCAGACGCACCGGGGCGTCGGCGACCGACCGTGCCGGCGCGCGCGCTGATGTATGTCGGGCGCGGCTGCCAGCAATGGGCGCGGCTGGGTCGGCCGCACTCGCTGTCCAGACTCGCCCTCGGCGGCGGCCAGCTGACGCCACAACTTCAACAATCGCCGGCAGAAGCTGCCCGCCCAACTCCGCCGGCGGAAAATTCAATTTCTGGCTGGTTAACTAATAATAATGTGCATTAGTCGGTCCGAGTGGCCAGGCCAATCTCAGATAATAGCCGGGATATGTTCCGCGCGCCACTGGTCACCGATCTGATCAGTGACGTGCCAACGGAGTGCTGCCGGCCAACGGGGCTGCCCACAGCCCATCAGAGCTGCTGCCGGTCCGAGTCACATCTGCCGGCCAGCTAGGCTGCCCACTGTCCAGCCCAGCTGCTGCCGGTCCGAGTCACATCTGCCGGCCAGCTGGGCTGCCCACTGTCCAGCCCAGCTGCTCCCGGTCGATCACATCTGCCGGCCAGCTGGGCTGCCCACTGTCCAGTCCAGCTGCTGCCGGTCCGAGTCACATCTGCCGGCCAGCTAGGCTGCCCACTGTCCAGCCCAGCTGCTGCCGGTCCGAGTCACATCTGCCGGCCAGCTAGGCTGCCCACTGTCCAGCCCAGCTGCTGCCGGTCCGAGTCACATCTGCCGGCCAACTAGGCTGCCCACTGTCCAGCCCAGCTGCTGCCGGTCCGAGTCACATCTGCCGGCCAGCTAGGCTGCCCACTGTCCAGCCCAGCTGCTGCCGGTCCAGTCACATCTGCCGGCCAACTAGGCTGCCCACTGTCCAGCCCAGCTGCTGCCGGTCCGAGTCACATCTGCCGGCCAGCTAGGCTGCCCACTGTCCAGCCCAGCTGCTGCCGGTCCGAGTCACATCTGCCGGCCAGCTGGGCTGCCCACTGTCCAGCCCAGCTGCTGCCGGTCCGAGTCACATCTGCCGGCCAGCTGGGCTGCCCACCGTCCAGCCCAGCTGCTGCCGGTCCGAGTCACATCTGCCGGCCAGCTGGGCTGCCCACTGTCCAGCCCAGCTGCTGCCGGTCCGAGTCACATCTGCCGGCCAACTAGGCTGCCCACTGTCCAGCCCAGCTGCTGCCGGTCCGAGTCACATCTGCCGGCCAGCTAGGCTGCCCACTGTCCAGCCCAGCTGCTGCCGGTCCGAGTCACATCTGCCGGCCAGCTGGGCTGCCCACTGTCCAGCCCAGCTGCTGCCGGTCCGAGTCACATCTGCCGGCCAGCTGGGCTGCCCACCGTCCAGCCCAGCTGCTGCCGGTCCGAGTCACATCTGCCGGCCAGCTAGGCTGCCCACTGTCCAGCCCAGCTGCTGCCGGTCCGAGTCACATCTGCCGGCCAGCTGGGCTGCCCACTGTCCAGCCCAGCTGCTGCCGGTCCGAGTCACATCTTCCGGTCAGCTAGGCTGTCCAGCCGTCTGCTGCTGCTGGTCGCCTATGTCACGTCTGCCTTCTGCTGAGTGCTGACCTGACCCGCCAGGCAGCCGAAAGACACCTGCTGAGTAGCACGCAGGGCTGCCTGCACCCATGTCGAACAGGCATGGGTGGAAACTCTGGGGTTCTGACCCTCCTCCCCCGCTTGAAGCGAATTTTACTCAGGGCATGCGCTAGCTGTTCGGGATCCCATGACATTGTGCCCCCTACCCCCGAATCTGAGGAGATTGATCCGCAGGTGCTGTTCGGGGCCGCATGGAGAGAGTGCTCCCAGCCTGTCTCTGGGATGGCCATGAAGGAAAACCCGAAGGTGTACCATATCACACTCAGGAGGCAGGCTGTGGCGTGTTTCCACTTCCTACTTCGAGTGATTACACAGCAGCCAAAAACTAACTTGCACCAGTGAGATTCATTTCCTGAATGATCATTTCTGGCCAGCGAAGTCTAAAAGTCAGTGAAGTTATCCTTCATCAAAACGGACGAGTAGTTGCCGCTCCCGTGATGGACGGCATGCATGTATTAAGCGCCGCCCACCACCGCCAGGAGCAGCAGCAGCAGTGAGATTGGCGCTGACCACCCCGCACCTATCGCTGTGCAGCCGTGCCCGTCTGAACCCACCTCTGATCGGTTCAGTTGGCACCGGACCGGTGTCACCGGCTCGTTCGTGACCGACCCCGCGCCGGGCCACCCAGATGTGACCGATCCTCCCAAGTGTGCCGATTGACCTTTGACACCGAGGCACCTTCGATGGGAGGTCCGCAGGTTGCCTGAAGAGTGCGACTTGCGGTCGTTCACATGGTTCGTCTATTAAATCCAGCAGTCGAAAATTGTTGTGGGCGCCATATGATCATGAAGTCCATGGGTCCTAAAGCAAACTGATAAAACAACTAACTAATAAAACAGTCAAAAATTGCCCACGTGCATCGTAGAAGTACTGGAAGCGAATTTGCGAGTCTTGTGAAGAGAAAAGCTCTCAATGAGAGCGGCCCGAGCATGGTGACGAAAGTTCTGCTACGTTATACCCTCGTGTTGGTTTGTGCGGCCCCACTGGAGGCATGTGCTTAAGCCTCCTACACTTTTGTCAGGTTTGCAATTGGTTCGGCAACAAACGGATAAGATATAAGAAGAATATCGGCAAGGCCCAGGAGGAAGCCAACCTATACGCAGCCAAGAAGGCCGCAGGTTAGTTAAGGGCGTCTGTGTGTTGTCAGGTGTCCAATTGGTTTGGCAACAAAAGGATCAGATATAAGAAGAACATCACCAAAGCGCAAGAGGAGGCCAACCTATACTCGGCGAAGAAGGCGGCAGGTACGTGATCCTTGCCAAACGCGACGTCTACCGCGTGGCTTCAGAGGTTGCACCAGGTACGTTTTCTCGTGTCGGTAAGTTCTGGTGCTGTGTGGACCATGCTTTCAGGCATCTTCTGGAGCTGCCAGCCTGTCCCTTCTGTAGACAGCTTCCTATGCTGACCTGGGTATGTATATGGGCTCCGCCACCATTTGGATTGAGGGACATAGGTCTGAACATGTTTTAAGTTTAAAATCACGCCTATGTGCATTACATGGAATGAATCGACCTGCAATCTGTAATATCCTCTTGACCAACCAACCGTGGGCTGAGCTCGCGGTTATGCACCATGTAAGAACCTTGCAACGCCACGCTGGTCTCGTCTTCTGTGTGGGCACCCTCTGGGGCTGTGTCGCGTCCACTAGACGGTGGTGTGCTGGAAATGTCGGCACCCAGCGGGTACGGGTCTGCTGGTCGCGGTGGTGCAATGGACAGTACTGGAAATGTCGGCCCGGGTCCGTCGGTGTGGTGCAGTGGACAGGACTGGAAATGTCGGCCCGGGTCCACCGGTGTGGTGCAGTGGACAGTACTGGAAATGTCGTCCCGGGTCCGTCGGTGTGGTGCAGTGGACAGTACTGGAAATGTCGGTCGGGGTCCACCGGTGTGGTGCAGTGGACAGTACTGGAAATGTCGTCCCGGGTCCGTCGGTGTGGTGCAGTGGACAGTACTGGAAATGTCGGTCGGGGTCCACCGGTGTGGTGCAGTGGACAGTACTGGAAATGTCGTCCCGGGTCCGTCGGTGTGGTGCAGTGGACAGTACTGGAAATGTCGGCCGGGGTCCACCGGTGTAGTGCAGTGGACAGTACTGGAAATGTCAGTGGACAGCACTGGTAATGTCGGCCCGGGTCCGCCGGCGTGGTGCAGTGGACAGTATGGCCGACGGGGCGGAGCCGGCTCTGCAGCGCGCGTGCAAGGCCCCGCCGCAGGGCTGGCCGACGCCTGTGTGGGGAGGGACTAGCGGTGCAGGGGCGGCGCTGACTGTCCGCTGCTGTCGGCCCCGGCCCCGGGTGCCTGTCACCTGGTGTGCAGCTCACTGATGGTCGGGCAGGCGAGGGCTCCGTGTGTCGCAACGGCTCCCCCCCCCCCTCCACGTGTGGCAAATTGTCGGTCGTTCCGCCAAATGACAGGGTTGAACTCGAGCTTAGAAGTTCGATTTCAACATTCCCTGGTAGTTTCTCTTAGTTCCCTGGAAGTTCTCTTTAAAGTTGGAATCTCGCCGGGGCTAAAGTTCTGGAGGGTACACACTGAGCTGATCACCATGAAGCCCAACGTGTCGCATCACCTGACATCAGATACACACTGAGCTAATTACCATGAAGCCCAACATGTCGCATCACCTGACATCAGATACACACTGAGCTGATCACCATTAAACCCAACGTGTCGCATCACCTGACATCAGATACACACTGAGCTGATTACCATGAAACCCAACATGTCGCATCACCGACATCAAATACACACTGAGCTGATCACCATGAAACCCAACGTGTCGCATCACCTGACATCAGATACACACTGAGCTGATTACCATGAAACCCAACATGTCGCATCACCGACATCAAATACACACTGAGCTGATTACAATGAAGCCCAACGTGTCGCATCACCTGACATCAGATACACACTGAGCTGATTACCATGAAGCCCAACGTATCGCATCACCTGACATCAGATACACACTGAGCTGATCACCATGAAACCCAACGTGTCGCACCACCTGACATCAGATACACACTGAGCTGATTACCATGAAGCCCAACGTGTCGCACCACCTGACATCGGATACACACCTACTTGTCTCCTGAGAACACTCTTCATTGTTTTGTACTGCCGATAGGATCATGATGAAGGACTTGTCTGCAACCGTGCCTCTCATTATGTTGACTCCGATACAGGTATCAGCGTCAGCCGATAGCATCAAACCGGTAGCACAGCCCAGGTTTTATCAGGTCTGATAAAACCTGGGCTGTGCTGCCGGTTTGATGGCACACATCCCAGCCTTGTAAGAAGAGTTCATATTTAATGACTACAAAATCTGAGCTGGCATGAATGCACGGGGACGTAGGCTCTCCTGCATATCCGGATTATGTTACTGGAGTCCGAGTGTCGATATCGCTTGCGCTGACTAGGATTTTCCGGTAATTTTATGTGTATAAGCGAGCTCAGATTTTCTCTAAAAACACTTTCAAAATCTGTAGCTGTCTTGCATAGCTCCAGCAGTTGTTGATCCTGGCACCGCGTGGAAGCCATTAGTGGATGCCGCCTGAGACCGAGCTTCAAGTCAAGGCAGCTAAGACATTCTACATATCACCTGCTTTGTTTATCAGGGTGCCTCCTTTTTGTTTATCGATCAGAGAATCAGTGTACCGCCACCCACGGCCATACGTTGGGTGGTTGTTGGGGAGCATTGATCCCAGTACTTATTTAGCAGCCATTCGTGGGTATCGTATGTTTTTATTTAATTTTAATTGATGGCATGGATGGACGGATTATGCATCATATGACTACATATCGTTTTGCATAGATCATCTACCCATCGCATTATCGCATATTCGCATATTTATATTTTATATATTCGCATATTTTATTCGCATTATCGCATTTTTATGGTCACTATGCATTGATTTTTTGTTTTATCTGGCTAAACGAAGCCGATTGTTATTGACTAAGCTTATTGACTCAGCCACTAAGTTCACTAGGTTGGTTGGTTATTGGTTTACGACACGTCGACCGTTGAGTCATGTAGCGTCGCCAATCTCTCACGCCGATTGGTCGCGGGCGAAGAGTAGCGACAGGTGAGACTCGAACCCACAACCTTGTTTTGATTGTGAGACGAGCATATTACCCCTAGACCACTCGTCCCCTAAGTTCACTAGGTTAAGCCTCCCACTTTCAGGTGCAGGGTAGTTTTTCGACACCGCTGTACTGGTTCCGTGTTCCAATCAAATTGTTGAGCGATCTGATTTCTGGTAGAGCGTACCGAACCTGGAGCATAGCGAAAACTGATATTAGTTCATCTATCGAGACCGGATCCACATTGGCCTGCTGATACCATATCCGAATCCACATTGCAAAACAGAAATTCAATATATATTCAAATCGTTAACCAAAGGACAGGCCGGGGGACGAGTGGTCTAGGGGTAAGATGCTCGTCTCACAATCGAAAGATTGTGGGTTCGAGTCTCACCTGTCGCTTCTCTTCGCCCGCGACCAATCGGCGTGAGAGATTGGCGACGCTATATGGCTCAAAGGTCGACGTGTCGTAAAACCAATAACCAACCAACCAAAGGACAGGCTTTGTTAGAGCATACATTATTTGTGATTTAGTAGCTGCAACAGCAGTAGCAGAAAGCGAAGACAACAAACGTATCTTTTTCGATGACATGCAAGAAGCGCCAGGGAAAAAGCATGGCCAACAGTCGAATCTGTCATCGAATCCGAATCCGACAGCTACTTCTTAACAACCGAATCTAGTCCATAATCAACTCATATCTGAAATACGTGTATAATTCCAATTATTGCCATGATGCAGTGAAAGGTCACTTGACTATTCTTATCTCTGTTGAACGATGTTGTTTGATGTGTATATGCCATGTATATACTGTGATGTGTATATACAATTGGCGATATATATATATATATTTCCTGTCGGTATACCTATGTATAATGGTACTGAAACGGTTTTCCTCACGTAAGGATAAATACATAGTGGCAGATGACGCAGTCTGAATAACAACAATGATACTCTGAGTTCATAAAGGGATGCAAAAATGTGCAGTTGTACAGAGCCGAGTTTCCACCGTCTGTGAAAGCAAAAGAAATTGTGGACTGGACTTCAATTGAGTAAACACCAGATCACAGTCCTTAGGTTTGCCGCACCAATGTTTTCGGGTTGCTGCACCGTTTATGCTCTGCAAGAATGTTGGCTGGGGTCGGATGGATTTCGGGCACTTGTTGATCTGTGATATATCATGCCGCTGGTGGTTGTCATCAGCTTGTCCACTGCGCTCGCCATTGCCATACCGTGACAACACTGTCGACATCATTGGCCAGTCTAGGGTCTGGCTTCCTCGAGTCTAGCGGTACTTTCAGCTCCCGTCATTCGAGATGAACAGGTTGTCGAATGTTAGCTGATGGTATGTTCATGCTGAACGCCTGTGTCAACAGGTTGTCGAATGTTAGCTGATGGTATATGCTGAACGCCTGTGTCAACAGGTTGTCGAATGTTAGCTGATGGTATACACATGCTGAACGCCTGTGTCAACAGGTTGTCGAATGTTAGCTGATGGTATGTACATGCTGAACGCCTGTGTCAACAGGTTGTCAAATGTTAGCTGATGGTGCATGCTGAACGCGTGTAATAACCCACCATGTACCTGCTCCTATTCGCCAGTGCTTGATGGAAAAATACACCACAGGTGTGGCATTGATCAGGTACCGTATATCGCATGCATGCCAGCAGTACCTAACAACACAAAGTGTGGCGTTCTCCGAGTTTTGTGAAACAAAGCTGCAACAGTGCCCACGCGCCAAAAGTACCGTCAATCGCACGTGTCACAGTACCCATCCTCGCAGTATAATACGAGGATTAATTTCAGCACTCGTATTTTGCTCACACCTTCTACGGGGGTTTTTAAAGTTTTGAAGTCTCCAGCAGTTCGACTTCAACGTAGGGATTCCGCAAGATTCAGATATTCCAAATATCTCGCTTAGGTCTAATGAGGTTTTCCGACTGCGAGATCACCAATAATCGTGCTCTGTTATGCTTGTAATAAATAGTTAACGCTGCTGAATGCCGTATGTCACGGTTGGGGCCGGGGAGTTTGTTTGGGTTCCTGTGGTTTTGACAGATGATAACGAGCTGCGGTCGGAAGAAATTGGCTCCTTGTCGATCCGCTTGTCTGGATACCTCACGCTGGCATTGGTAATTACCTTGTCAAAGGCCTCGACTTCCTCACAATGTGTGTGTCTGTGTGAAAATGGTGCGTGTTTGCGGTCGGCGTGTGTAAATTTGTGAACGTCATTGTATTCGCACGTGCAGGCCTGCGATTTGAGTGATGTTTGGTTAATGCTGACGCCGGTTTCGAATGGAAGAACGGGTGGACAGTGGCACAGAAACTGTCATAAACTTCTCTTCTTTTTGTCTTGGGGGGGGGGAGGGGGACCATTTTGAAGTCGACTATTTTCATGCAAGACCCATATGGTCGATGTTAAGCTCGTCCAAAATAGATGGGGCGAGCTCTGCCCCCTGCCCACTTCCAATTCCTGCACTCGTGAGTGGGTGTGTGGTGTCGGTGGCATAGCTAGCGCGATTGCATGCCTATGGGTACGTACAGGGGCGGGTCCAAGGGAGGAAGACACAGGGAGCATTCTCCCCCCCCCCCCCATTCCCATGGAAAGGTGGCACCCTCTGACCGGAGAAAGGCGCCCCTCCAGGACACCTTGGAGGAGTGCACCCGCCCCACAGTCAGTGGCATGAGCGCAAAATGACCAACGCAGTCGACGCGCCCTGAAGCACAAATGCATCACCATCACTCAGTCTCCCGCGGCCTCCTCATCACCTCATCACCATCACAGCGGCTTCCCCCATGAAGTGACTCCCCTCCACACTATTGCCTTCTGCTCCACACCAATATTCCTGGATCCGCTTCTGGGCACGCATTGGTGTCTGCGCTGGCGGATCCAACCGATCGACGTCACATTGAATCCGTCTGAGTGTTCGGGTGGCCTTTCGGAATCAGGTTCACGATAAGCTCTGTTTGTCGCGAATTCCCTGAGCCTTGTGCTGAACCATTGTGTGATTGTTTTGTTCCTGGAATTCAACCTTATGGAAATATCCGGGTCCCGAGCTTACCTGGATAAGCTGTTGCATATCGACATAGAACATACGCATGCCGTGAACATGCGTTTCCGACACACATTTGTATGACTGTGGACACGTGCTCAGGTCTGTGGGCTTCTGTGAACCCGCTGTAGATATGTGGGCTCAGCGAACACGCATGCAGGTGTGTATGCCTTCGTAGGTGCGGTCACCGACCAGTGGATCTTCTTGGTGCCATGCATCGGTGTAATCCCTGGGAGGCTGGGTGACCCCCCCCCTCCTCCTCAACACTACCTCCTAAACCACTAATTCTGTGTCGTTAACTGGACAGACTTTACCCAAAAATAAGCTTGTTCCCCAGTTTTGAGGCCATTTCTACTCCCATGGTGATTTGCGTGACGTCTGAGATTTGTGGACATGTGAGTATTATATCTATGGAACCCTGCGAGCATGTGTATATGTCTGTAGATCTTTGTGGACATGTGTACAATTATCTGGGCCTCCATAGCTGTGTGTCTGCTTCTGTGAACAAGGGCGCAAATTTGTAGATTTCCTCAACACATATCAGCCTCTGTGGACACGAATGCAGATCTGCAGGTCCTTGTGGACATGTACGCAGGTCTGTGAACCTCCACAACACGTGTCGACTTCCGTGGATACGAATGTAGATATGCAGGTCATAAAGTCATAAAGTGTTAAGGCTTAATAAGAGCCACAGGGGCCCATCTGGGTTAAGCCTATCTGGAAAAGGTACTAGAAATGTACATACTCTCACCCCAATCAATCCCTTACCTCAAGTTCCTAGGAAGCTATATATCGCAGCCTATCTAGCACCAATTCACTTGCTATTGCATAACACACTCCCATTGTGCTACCCTAGACAATCTCATCAGTATCACATCCCGACCTGCGCACAGGTCCCTGTGGACATGTGCGCAGGTCTGTGAACCTCCACAACACGTCGACCTCCGTGGACATAATGCAGATCTGCAGGTCCCTGTGTGCATGTGTACATGTCTGTGGACCTCCAAAACACGTGTCGGCCTCGGTGGACCCGAGTGGGTATCAGTGACGTCATCTGAGCTACGGTCGACCGCGCAACGTCGGGCCGAAACTCGTCCTTTAATTACTTTGGAGTAGCGATTTATGGCGGCATTGAGTTCGCGGCGTGCGCTGGCTGTAGATGAACTTGGGTGTGGGAGAGCCGGGGGTGGCCGAGGGAGTTCGAACGTGTGCCTGCGATGTGCCACCAACTGTGAAGTGGGTGGGGGAGCGGTGACCGATGGCCCGTCACGGGGTCCGTCAACACCGTCACGAGGTCCGTGTGTCCGGTCCGTGCCAACAACAGGAGACAACGATGCCGGCTGATAGACGGTTGGGTTCAAATTGTGAAATGATGAACGTGAAATTATATATTAGTCAACAGCTAAATTATGTGTAAACCTGAAGTTCAGCTGTTTCCTGCCCATATCTTTAACCTTTCGGGTTTTATTCAACGCATTTTCAGTTAATTATTTATAATTTCAAGTTCATCATTTCGGTTTTTACCCCGCTGGCATGGCCTTTTGTGCGTTTTTTCTGCCTTCACACATCGCTCAGTCCGCCAATGCAGTCTTTGATCCTACATATCGAGCCTTTGATGCGCTTATCCAGCTTTTGATCTGCCGAAAACGTTTATATTTCGCCCACCAAAACATTGGCCCCCACCTATCAAGCTTCGTTCCCGCCCATCCAGCCTTCGGTTCCGCCTATCCAGCCTTCGATTCCGCTTATCGAGCCGTTGGTGCCACCTATCGGCCAGAACAGGCTGCAGCTGAGGTGGCTGGAGCGACAGAGATGTGTCCAATAGTGATCTGACGTGGTAGCGCTGGAATGTTCTTTTCCCATTGACCGTGTAATAGAACACCGGGGAGCAGGAACGTTGATACACTAGTCATTTATCCCTCCAGTTGACATGAGTGAGCAGTGAAACTACCGAATGCGATGCGATTGGTAAAACTTGCGAAATATTGCTAAGCTTTTTGGATGTTGGGGCATGTCAGAAGCCCGTTTACAAGAATATTTTTCTAAGTTTTCATAATCGCATCGTGTTCGGAAGTTTCGCTGGTGTAAGCGGGGTAACTGGTTCTGAGCGTGCACTTCAATAATCCTTTTTGTTCCTTCTCAGCAACCAGTCAACCCACGTGCAAATAATGCCTCGGCGACAGCCGGTTTTAGACCGTATAGCGGCCCATCAGTCATATCCCGCAAGGCCAACAAGCTCGCTGGCGGCGGGATGAAACCAGCATAAAGTCGCCAAATCCTGGGGGAGTGTTTGCAATTTTTTATAATCTCCTTTAAAAGTGGCGATCTCGCCCTCGATTTCGCCCGAAATGTTGTTGAGCAGACAGGTATGTATTGTGAATCTCCAATACCGAGTACCAAAATCCAGTAGAGCAAGGAGCATGGTTTCACTCCCTGCAAAGCTTTCCTTAACCCAGTTATTCCCCCCCCCCCCTGTTCGCCCCCAGCCATGCTGTGACAAACGGTGGCACCAGCTGACGGCGACGCCAGCCTGTCCCATGTCCCGCGCCAAAGAACGCCCCGCCACCGGCGTTGTCGGCGAATGGGCGGGTCGCGTGTCCGTCGCCAACGTACGCGTGTCCGTCGCCAACGTACACGTGTCCGTCGCCAACGTACACGTGTCCGTCGCCAACGTACACGTGTCCGTCGCCAACGTACACGTGTCCGTCGCCAACGTACACGTGTCCGTCGCCAACGTACGCGTGTCCGTCGCCAGGCGCTGTATGACCAACGCAGTCGATCCGCTCTAAAGCCAAATAACCGAACCAACGTGTCCGTCGCCAACGTACGCGTGTCCGTCGCCAACGTACGCGTGTCCGTCGCCAACGTACACGTGTCCGTCGCCAACGTACGCGTGTCCGTCGCCAACGTACACGTGTCCGTCGCCAACGTACGCGTGTCCGTCGCCAACGTACACGTGTCCGTCGCCAACGTACGCGTGTCCGTCGCCAACGTACGCGTGTCCAAACTTGCGTCCGGCCGCCGCTGCAAGCAGTGTACGGCGGCCAGGCAGACTAGTGCTGATGTTCTTGTTACGCTTCGTGCGCGACTTCAGCCCAACACCAACAGTTCATTCACACAACCTCACTGTACGATGTTGGGAATCGTCCCATTTCCGCCTTCAAAGAGCCGTGTAGACGCTGTATGACCAACGCAATCGATGCGTCCCTAAGCCCAAACAGCCAGCCAGCCAACCAAAATAGCCATAGCTTGACTGAACGCTCGTGCTAGTCGTTGGCTGTTGCTGTTATGGGACATTTCATGAGCACTGCAGCCTTGGTACGTTTGGTCAGGTTTCTAATAATTCGTTATTTCAATATTGTCCAGGTCTGCCTTTTAATTTCATGCGTGCTGTATTTGTCTGAGGCTGCCGCGTCTGTCCCAGACTGCTGTGCAATTTCCCTCACTGATGCGTTTATCCCTGACTGATGTGCAATATCACTCACTGATGTGTTTGTCCCTCACTGATTTGCTATTCCCTGACTGATGTGTAATGTCCCTTCACTGTTGCGTTGCTCCTGACTGATGTGTAGTATCCCTCACTGATGCGTTTGTCCCTGACTGATATGTAATATCTCTCGATGATGTGCATGTCTCTGACTTATGTGTAATGTCCATCACCGATGCGTTTGTCTCTGACTGATGTGTAATTTCCCTCACTGATGTGTTTGTCCCTCACTGATGTGTAATGTCCATCACTGACGCGTTTTTTGTCGTCTCTGACTTATATGTACTGTCCCCGACATATTTGTACTGTCCCTAACTGGTGTGCGCTGTCCCTGACTGATGTGCGCCATGTCTGCGCTGCAGGTTCATCTCCCTACAGCGTGGGAGGTGGCACGCCCGGTCCCATGATGTCGCCACCCCCTGCCGACATGGGCTACAACATGTCCATGAACGGCACCCAGTACAACAGCCAGAGCCAGGTGAGAGCGGCGGTGGCCGGCAGGAGGTCCGGTAGGGGCATCACGGCCCCGACGGTATTTACTCGGCCAGGTGCATGGTAGCAGCTGAGACTGCTCAAGGCTGATGTTGCTGTAGAACGTGCCGGCTGCCCGGATTGTGCGGTACACTTGCCGGGCCGGGGAACGTGTTCACTGAGCGGTCATGGTGGGTCGGTACTGCTCGCCATCAGGTGAAGGTTTGTGGTTGGTGTGTCGTCTCCACCGTTTAACACTAGATGTACCTCGTGACAGAAGCGGATCAAATGAAATGACCAGGGAATTACAGATCACATGCATAGGTGTAACTTCGGTGTTAGCAGGTGATGTTCGAAAATCACCTAAGCCCTCTTGCTGCGGTTCCACAGTCCTCCATCGAGTCGCACACAGGAAGTTTTATGTTTGTGAACCGGCAGAACATTACCCAGAAGTGATTTTCCAATGGATGGTAGTTTTTTAGATGTCACAATTTTCCGGCGATTTGTCTAGCATGAATATTTATGTATCCTGAAGGACCAGGACAATGACTATCCGGTCTACTGCATATTTTCTCAAATTTGTCTTCTATCCGAAAGCGAATCTTCACACAGTGGATACCTGTGAAACCACGATTGATTGGGCTGTGCATGGACAGCACCGACCCGACAACTGCTCGATACCACCCAACATGGACAGCACCGACCCGACAACTGCTCGATACCACCCGACATGGACAGCACCGACCCGACAACTGCTCGATACCACCCGACATGGCCAGCACCGACCCGACAACTGCTCGATACCACCCGACATGGACAGCACCACTGGCGGATCTAGCCCACCGGTTTGGGGGGAAACTTTCGGTTTACGGCGTCAGCCTCCCCCTCCCCCGGGAGGGGGAGGGGAGGCTGACCAAACAATTATAACAAAATACCTTTAAAATTGGAGATTATTTCACCCGAAACGCTATTTTTTAACCTCAACAAAGGTTACTGCATTTTAATTCAGTTTACTTTTGTTGGTTTGGGGGGGGGGGCAAAAGACACTATGGCCCCCCTTTGAAGCGCTTGGGGGGCCATGGCCGGAATTCCCCCCCCCCTGGATCCGCCAGTGGACAGCACCGACCCGACAACTGCTCGATACCACCCGACATGGACAGCACCGACCCGACAACTGCTCGATACCACCCGACATGGACAGCACCGACCCGACAACTGCTCGATATCACCCGACATGGACAGCACCGACCCGACAACTGCTCGATACCACCCGACATGCTTCACTCCGCCACCGATGTGGCTACGACCCCCCCCCCGTGCTATTGCATAACTGGGTACGAGGCTTTGAAGCCTTCGAAGAGGGATCGGTTTAAACCAATTTCGTCACTTGAACTATGTGTTCCAATGGATAATTCATCAGCAAATCCACAAAATCTCTGTACCGATTTCGCGCGAGTCTTTTAAATATTCTTTAGCTTCGGTCTCTCTTCTACTCAGAAATTTGACCATGACAAAAAAATTATTCGAAACTATTGTGTATTCAATCAATTCTTGCTTCGCAGCATCGATCGGTGCTGTAGTGTTATGTATAGCACATATATAGTATCTGTGCCTTTCATCCCCAACGGTGACAGAGCTCACGACGGCGCCTAGTAGAGGCGCAGCCAGGGGCCGGAAGCCCCCCCCCCCTCTTAGCAACCAAAAATGCACTAGATCAAAGAAGAAATTTTTAGATGTTGAGCACCCAAACCCAAAATTTTCGGCGCGCTTCGCGTGCCGAAACCTGTCCCTGTTTCATTACTTTCTTTTCGTCGTGCCCCCCCCCCCCTCTTCTTTAGCTAAATCCTGGCTGCACCACTGGCACCTATGGTTCCGCTTTTATCACAAGATACATATGCCATTAAAAACCTGGATCGTGTCCATATTTAGTGTTTCCTGTCGTCCGCCGTCCTATGTTTAACTTGCATGCCTATTGTGCCAGCCTTTTGAACCATTTTCTCACTTCACGTTAGTGATTGCACCATTATATTCCAACTTCACTTAGCCCAAGCAAATGTCACCTCGTGATAGAATATGATGCAATGGTATTCCTGCCAGCAGTCCATCCACCAGTCTGTATAAGGACGCCTGCCGAGCCGACCCGCCTCCGTTGCCCACGCTGTTGTATGTTGTACGTTGTGCTCGGCGTGACTGACGTCCAGTCGGTTTCCGTTCCAGGGCAGCTATTCAGACTCACAGCCGGGACTGGGGTACTAGCGAGTGTGTGCAACGTCTGAGGTGAGGACCATGGCGGCCACGTGCTTTATGTCTGTGTACACCCCACGCTCGCCAACATCGGAAACGTAGAATAATTTCCGATTTGCTGCAAAGTCTCAGATATGCTGCACAGAGATGCTGTATCAGATGCTACAGAGGGATATGCTGTAGAGGGATGCTGCAGATTTGCTGTAAATGCTGTGCCAATACGCTGCAAAGTGCTAAGTGCAAAGTCATATTCTCAGCGATGCAAAGTTATCCAGCTAGTTGCATGCAACTTCGCGTGTACTAGTGTTCCGGGGAAATATGTCACAGCACGGCTTCGACCACTCGGCGCTCTTGTTGCGAGCTGTTTGTACGCATAATTGCTCATTTGTGAAGAATGTGTGCCGGACATGAGGGATTGCCATGTTCTAAGAACAAGTTCTTGCATGAAAATGTCCACGCTGCAATGCTCGTACAGTCGTTTTCAAAACCTGATCATAGCATTACTGTTCTGAGTGGACCAATTCTACATGTTATCTGTGGCGTATGTGACGTGTGTGTTACATAATTTTGGCTGCTACCTAATGCTTGCCATGGAAAGTCATCCAATGGATGGCGCTGCTTCGTTCCCAAGTGTTAGCTGTGGTCTGCTCGCTCGTGTTATATATATATATATATATATATATATATATATATATATATATATATATATATATATATATATATATTATTGGTGGCCGCGGCCTAATTCACCAAGTTCCGTCGGGAGACCCGGAGTGTGATCGGCGTGCTCGTGTCGGCAAATGGCTCAGATCGTGGCGTATGGCAGCCCGTCGCCGGCCATTGACCCGGCGTCCGTGGCAACGCTCGACTCCGTGTCGAACTAACCAGCCAGCCAGCCGTCAGATGAGTCGAGAGATGCGCGCGCGGTGACCAGGCGATGCACCGTTCTGAATGACTGTAGTTACGGATGGTGTTGGAGACGGGGGCGAGACGTTCGGGAGGGCACGGTCCGGAGCCCCTGGTGACAGCAGGTGCAGCAGCCGGGATTGGGGGGGGGGCGAGACGTTCGGGAGGGTACGGTCCGGAGCCCCTGGTGACAGCAGGTGTAGTCGGGGTTGGGGGGCGAGACATTCGGGAGGGTACGGTCCGGAGCCCCTGGTGACAGCAGGTGCAGCAGCCGGGATTGGGGGGGGCGAGACGTTCGGGAGGGTACGGTCCGGATCCCCAGGTGACAGCAGGTGTAGCCGGGGTTGGGGGCGAGACATTCGGGAGGGTACGGTCCGGAGCCCCTGGTGACAGCAGGTGTAGCCGGGGTTGGGGGCGAGACATTCGGGAGGGTACGGTCCGGAGCCCCTGGTGACAGCAGGTGTAGCCGGGGTTGGGGCGAGACATTCGGGAGGGTACGGTCCGGATCCCCAGGTGACTGGTGCTGTCTGGAGCCCCTGGTGACAAAAAGTGCAGTGCGGAATCTCCTAAGGACAGATGCATTCTGGGGCCATATATGTCGAATGCACAGCCTGGGGCTCCCTGGAGACAGAAGTACACAAAAGTCAGGAGTCCCGCGTAGACAAGCGCTGCGGACCTGAAGTCTCCGAGGAAATGAGGTGCAATATAGACCTGGCGACTGGAAACCCGGTCGGGAGCTCCTGGAACCGGCAGACACGATCCACAGCCGCGGAAGGCACACCTGCGGGGGCCTCTGGGGACAGAAGCCCATGCCGGCGCCACTGGAGGCCGGCCAGCTATGCCTCAGTTGATCACCGGCCGGCCGACCGGCGCCCATCAGGTATGCGGCCGGGCCGGCGGCCGGCTCCGGCCAGCTCCGAGCTCGCAGCGCCGCGTCCAGCGGCGGGTCCGGCACCGATCGCATGATGCATTTAAAGCGGCCCATCTGGCCGCCACTGGACGGCGTCCGTTACGGCAGCCAATCATGGTGGCAGCCGCGGCCGCCGGCGCTCTGTCCCGGCCGTCTCCCGCCGCTCTTCCCCGCATCGTCCGCCGCCGGCCGGTCAGAGCCGCGGCGGAGACGGTGGTCTCCGGTGCCGAGCTCCACGGTGGAGTCCTGAGTCCTCACGACCCTCCTCGGAGGCCTCCTCGGTGTATGTGATTGTTTCCTGTGGTTTCGTTGGTCCCTCGCAGCCGCCATTGTGGTATCCTTGGCATCGGCGTTCGTTTCCGCTAGTGCTCCCAGCCCCCGCTATCGTCACCCTGTTGTGTCATTAGTCCTCATGGTCATTCCTGGTAGGTTTTTTTTTCAGTCCTCGTAGCCGTCTCTGATGGTAGCCTCAATCATCATGACCTTCCCTGGTAGTGTCAGCAGCCCTCATGGTTACTCCGGTAGTGTTATCAGTCCTCATAGCTGTCACTGATAGCAACCTCAGCCCTCAAGGCCGTCCTCGACGGCGTCTTCAATCCTCACTGCCCCACATCTTGACTGTCATCACTTCTCTCGGCATCCTTGTCCATGTTCTATTCCCATTTATTGAAGCACTATTTCCGTGATTTGTCCTCATTCTCTGCCGCGTCGTGTTCAGTCTCCTCGTGCCATTCTCTGCCCGACGCCGGGGCTGCGGTAGCTCAGTCGGTAGGGTCTTGGGGCTCTTGATCGCAAGACCGCGGGTTCGAATCCCGCAACAAAATCGGCGTGAGAGGTTGGCGACGCTATGTGACCTATCACTTCAATGCGTCGTGAAAGAACCAAATGTTCTTTTTTCTAGTTCCTTGTTTTCTATTTTCATGCTAGTGTCGGCGTGTTCAGTGCTCTCAGCCGTGTCAGCATCGCAGGCTCGCTGTTGGCGGGTACCAGTATGCCCGCCAACCTGGACCCTCCCGGCCCAGACCCGGAGCCCTCCCCACGGACCCCCGGAGGCTCGCCAATCTGGAGCCCTGCCGGCACGTCCCGGAGCCCTCCCGGTGCGTCCCCAGAGCCCCTCAGACACATCCCCGTAGCCCGCCCTGCACGACCCCAGAGCGCACCCTCACGTCCCTGGAGCCCCTCGACACGGCCCCAGAGCCCTCCCAATACATCCTGGCGCCCCGCCCCACACATCCCCGGAGCCCTCCCTCGCATCCCCAGAGCTATCCTTCGCAACCCCGGGGTGCCCTGACCCCCCCCCAGAGTCCTCCAAACACATCCCGGAGCCCCCCCCCCCCCCCAACACATTCCTGGCTCCCTTCCTGACACATCCCCGGTGCTCGTCCGCCACGTGGCGGACGGTGTGCCGACTTAGTCTGAATGGCGTGGTGCCATCTGTGGCCATTTGTCACCGCCGCGCCGCCGCCACCATTCGTCTGCGGTGCCGCTGATGCCTCCGGTGCAAGACACGGGCCAGTGTGCGGATCACAAGCTGAGACCTGGATCGCATGCTGGGGTCCGCAACTGCAGTCATCGGCTGGGGGCCTGAACTGAGGTTGGGCCACGGCACTGTCCCTCAGGACTGGGGTCCTGCGCCAACGCCGGACGCGCTGTATAACCAATGCAGTTGATGCGCCCTAAAACCCTAATAACCAACGCCGGACGACCATGTGGGTCCCTGGGCCCGGGGGTGTGCGGACACGGACCCAGTAGTAGCAGCGGCAGTGCCAGCGGTGTCTGAACTTGACTGAGCTGGACAGGAGAGAAGGCCAGTCTCGTTTGGGTCGCTCCCATTCCCCAACAAAAAAAAAGATCCTCTCTCGACCCAGTTTCAGCGGCCTGTGAACGGACTAGACCCGCAGTCGAGTGGAGGAAATCGCGGTAGGCCGGCGCTGTACAGTTGTAGTCAGGCCTGTCCTAGGCGGGCGGTCAGTATGGTGTAGCCGGTGTTCCGCGGGGGGGGGTCGGCCGTAAATTAGTGGCGCAGTGGTGCTGCCCAGTGAGAGGCCGGAGCAGCCTGGCCGGACCGGCCGCCGACAAAACAGTCGTCTCCGCACCGCCGAACATACGGCCATTCCCAACTCCGGCGCCCACCAACTGGAGAACAGTCGGCTTTTGTGCGCGATCCTCTGCCTTTCAATTTCCCGATCGCACAATTGATTTTTCCCCGGCGGACGTGTTGGGCGGCGTCGTGTGGAGGGAGGTGGGACCGCGCAGTGGTGTCGTGTGGAAGGAGGTGGGACCGCTCAGTGGTGTCTGGGTGGCGTCGTGTGGATGCAGGTGGGGCCACTCAGTGGCACCTGGGTTATGTCGGGGACCGGGACGGGCCCGGTGGGAAGACATGCGCACCCTGTGTGTCTCAGAAGAGGGGTAAGGCCGGACCACCTAGCGTTGCGATATCCAGGGAAGAAGGGAAGGTCCGATCTTCGACTGGGCTTGGAAGCCAGTGGGGCTCCAGAAACCAACCGGGGGTCAGAATTTCCCGTCATGAGGACCACCGTTCCGAGATAGCTTCCAAGAAGAATGGGGGTCTTGAGAGCACACGGAACCGGTGTCCTCACGGACCGGTGTCCTCACGGACCGGTGTCCTCACGGACCGGTGTCCTCACGGACCGGTGTCCTCACGGACCGGTGTCCTCACGGACCGGTGTCCTCACGGACCGGTGTCCTCACGGACCGGTGTCCGGCCATCGGTGCCATCATCTATCTGTGCAGCTTGCTTGCGTGTCTGGCGGTGACGTAACGCGTGTGCAGCTCGTCCGTCCATGGCGTATGTGTGTGTGTGTGTGACGTCCGGCTATAACGCTCCCGTCCGTCCATGGCGTATGTGTGTGACGTCCGGCTATAACGCTCCCGTCCGTCCATGGCGTGTGTGTGTGTGACGTCCGGCTATAACGCTCCCGTCCGTCCATGGCGTGTGTGTGTGTGTGTGACGTCCGGCTATAACGCTCCCGTCCGTCCATTGCGTATGTGTGTGACGTCCGTCCATGGCATGTATGTGTGTGACGTCCGGCTATAACGCTCCCGTCCGTCCATGGCGTGTATGTGTGTGACGTCCGGCTATAACGCTCCCGTTCGTCCATGGCGTGTGTGTGTGTGACGTCCAGCTATAACGCTCCCGTCCGTTCGCCAGGCTACGACAGCCGGTGACAGGTGTGTCTGTTTTGCAGACGCTGTGTGAGCGAGTGAGCGGCCCCGCCGGCGGCCGACCGCGTCACGCTGCGTCACGTCACGTGACGCCTCCGCTCTGATATTACGGGCTGTGCCCGGACGACAAGTGTTTCGATCACCACATCACATCGACGACCATCGTATCGGGGACACCATCCACGTGCGGACACCGGACCAGGGCCACCGTCCACGTACGGACGCCCGACCAGGGCCACCGTCCACGTGCGGTCACCGGACCAGGGCCACCGTCCACGTGCGGTCACTGGACCAGGGCCACCGCCCACGTACGGACGCCGGACCAGGGCCACCGTCCACGTGCGGTCACTGGACCAGGGCCACCGCCCACGTGCGGTCACTGGACCAGGGCCACCCCCCACAAACGGACCCCGAACAGGGGCCACCACGTGCAGACGCCGGACCAGGGCCACCGCCCATGTGCCACTAAAAGTACGGACGCCGGACCAGGGCCACCGTCCACGTGCGGTCACCGGACCAGGGCCACCGCCCACGTGCGGTCACTGGACCAGGGCCACCGCCCACGTACGGACGCCGGACCACGCAGACGCCGGACCAGGGTCACCGTCCACGTGCGGTCACTGGACCAAGGCCACCGCCCACGTACGGACGCCGGACCAGGGCCACCGTCCACGGGGCGCGCCCACGTGCGGTCACCGGACCAGGGCCACCGTCCACGTGCGGACACCGGACCAGGGCCACCGTCCACGTGCGGTCACTGAACCAGGGCCACCGCCCACGTACGGACGCCGGACCAGGGCCACCGCCCACGTACGGACGCCGGACCAGGGCCACCGTCCACGTGCGGTCACTGGACCAGGGCCACCGCCCACGTGCGGACGCCGGACCAGGGCCACCGTCCACGTGCGGTCACTGGGCCAGGGCCACCGTACACGGACGGACGCCGGACCAGGGCCACCGTCCACGTGCGGTCACTGGACCAGGGCCACCGTACACGGACGGACGCCGGACCAGAGGTACCACCCACGTGCGGATCCCAAGCCAGGTTGCCGTCCGCGTGCGGACCCGGAGCCAGGGACACCGTCCACTTGCAGATCTCGTAACCCACGTGCTGGCCTGTACCGGGGACATCGTCCACGCGGATCCCCCGCCAGAAACATTGTTCACGGCGGATCTCGAGCTGGGGGCGCGTGGCTGTGATGTCCTGCGTTTTGATACGACACGGGACATTGCACAGTCGGGGCCGCACTGCTCGCGACACCGCGGCCCAGCGGCGACCGCTGGTCCTCCTGAGAATCTCAACTCTGGACGCTGTGCCAGGTCAGCCGAGTGGCCTGTGACCTCCTGCTCCGCCGGTGGCTCACCGTCGGACCGGAACGTGTCAGAGGTGCCGTGGTGGCTGTCGGTGAGGTTGGGAAGTGGACAGGGGACAGGGGCGCCGCGTTCCCAGCCGGCGGCGTGTCACCTCGCCGCGTTCATTTGCATCGGTGCCGTGTCGGTGACCAGTGACGAGCTGGTTCATTTCGCCCATCGCGCGACAGCCGACTGCAGTGTGTGGGTCTTGCGTCTGCGGACGCCGTCGGTCCGTCGGTCCTCTCGCGGGTGTAGCGTGACGAGTGGACGCCGGTCAAGCGGCGGCTCAGGTCGTCCGCTGGCCGGTGATGTCGTTTTCGTTCAAATTGTGATTTTAAGGACGACCAGCTGGGGAGAGCTGTTGTGTTCTCGTGGCTTCGTTGCCCTGTGTTTTGTATGGTGTACACTCATTATGTGCTGTATTGTACATGCCCCAATAAATGTGTTCGCGTTTTGTACAAACAGTGGCGGTCTGTACGTGTGTGTCGTGCGTGGTGCGGAGATGGGCAGGCTGTCTGCATGTGCCGTTGTCCGAGAATGCACAGTGTCGCGGCTCTGTTGGGCGGCTACCGGGGCATAGTGTAACATGCTAACTGCGGGGCATTTGCCCCTTCGGTCGCCGATTTTATCCCCGCAGTGGTAACACACTTGTCTGTAAACATATCGTACCCAGTACAGATTGTGTGCAACGATGTTGTTTTGCTGATATTTAGTTTCGCTTATAGCATTTTATGGATCATCAGGGTTCCAAAACATTTTGACAATGGCTACAAAAGCAACTTCGATGCAGCACTCGCTTTGTGCGACACAGCCCAGCCCGGCCATTCCATTCCGACTGCTCCAATTTCACAAAAGCTGTGATAAAGAATTATGAAAAGTTGTGTTGAGTTACATGGGTATGTGTGATTTTATGAGCCCTGTTCTCATGCTTCTTGGTCGAAGAGGATTGGTTTTGTGCGGTATTTCTCTTACTGTCGGTAGATTTTGAAGCTTCCAAGCCTACAATTCGTGATGTATTTGGCACTTAAATTCGTAATATTTATGCTGCTAGAGATCGTAGGTTTCAGGTTTCACTGCCAATTAATTTCGTGTATTGGTAAGAAATAGATAGGCTTCCTAGTGAGCCTTCCTGTAAGAAGAAACAATGCTTTGTGTGATAACGGGTGTACATATCACCATGCTTTAGCTAAAGAAGTAATTATGGGCTTAAAGACGCACCATCATAGTTAAGCTTTATCACGTCCCGTTCCCATCTTGTATAACACTTCATAAAAGGTGCAATTCGCGTTACTCAAAATCTGCACCAGGGTGCTCCACATGCTCAAACATGCATCTTCAGCATGTTAGCTTCGGGACCATGGTCTTCCAGTCATGATCGTGTTCCCTCAGTCAGACACCATTCCCCGTTGCTTTAGCATTACTGGAGGGGGGGGGGCGGTCCAAAGTCTGGTGGGCTCGGATGATTGTCCCCCAGTCGCCAATGGGCATCCTCCCACCAACCGAACTCCTTAGTAGAGCTCTTGACCGGCGTGACCTGAATTATCCAGGTATAACGAACTTTTTCTTTTATTTTACTCCGAAACCTAAAACAAAGTGGTCAAAATATAAAGTTATCTGATTGGTGGAAGTAGGTTGCTGTCCAGGCGTTGCCCTGCAGTCACTTCGGCTTAAAATAGGCCCTGGCGACTTCACCAGAGCCTGTCTGTAATTAATTGTCGGTCTGGTCATGAGTGTGCCTTTGGCCAGTACCCGAGCTGCCAGTAGCTGGACTTGCGCCACAGAGAGACGTCGCAGCTCATGTCTAACGCATCTGGGATGTCTGTAGCCAGTCCAACTGACCGCCACACCACAGCTCGACCTGAAGAGCAATCGGAAATAGCCGTGACGCCATGTGGCCATATTTAGCAATCCTGCGATTGGTACGCCTCTGGACATATTCATGGGGATATATTCACTTCAACATTCTGGTTGTAAGCCGCAATTTTGCTCCTGAACCCTGATAGCTTCACATCACCCGTTATCGCCGTAGCTGACAGCGGGTGGAGACAATGTCGATGTCACCACTCTGCTGGCCGTGGATGAACTCTACAATTTGCATTGCATAATATGAACGGCGTTCTCTATCGAACGGTCACCGTATTTAAACGTCTCCATATTTAAGCAAAGCAAAGACCTCGGCGGCATTGGTATAGCTGCACGCCCCCCCCCCCCCACGCATTGCTACCAACGATACCAAAGGGAGCTTTCCTTCAACCACCAGAGGAAAAAACACGAGGGCCCATGTCGGAGTGTTGCTCGCGGGGTTATGGCTTTGCAGCCAACTGGCCAAAGGCAATACGCTTTGAAGTGAAAAGGTAGCCCACTTCCATAGCGGTTGCGCTTTGTTATCCACAGGATTTATTGCTGGTGCAATGTGTTTCCCGCGTGAAATGTTTCTGACACCACCACCCCCTAGCTTTTCTTTGAGGACGCCAGCAGGTGCGGATTTGTGTGTAAAATGCAAAAGAGGAAGAATCCGGAATACCTCCGCAACCCGGAGTCACACCAACATGCACCTGATGTATTTCGCTCCATGATCGAAGGCTAAATCGTACGCAACCCCGTGCCAAATGCCGATCCTTGCACGTGATCGAGCCAGTAAAATAATTGTTTTCCGACATTTTCCGGACGGTATTCGGACCCCACACCGTCAGGTGTGTCTGTATGGCATGTGTGCTGCAGAAGAGCCGACACGCATGCTTAGGGAAATGTACCAACTATATTTCGCCGCACATGTATTAATATGTGAGGCTCACAGGTCCGGATGCGTTGTTATGCCTTGTAAGGGTACTAAAGCTGCCTTTTGGCAGGGTTGGCATATTAAAGAAACCCACAGCTGACCTTGTTCGGTTTACGAATCACTCCGATCACTGCAACTGGAATCGGCGTCGATTCTTGCATCCATGTGCCACACATTGGTGTTTTCGGCACTATTTCGGAAGCTTCCAAAGCAGGGTCAGCACATTGATCTCACTTGACCCCTGGTATATGGGCCTAGATGTAACAACTGGCACATCGTTAGTATCCCAAGATCGTCTTCGGCCACTCTTACCCTTGCTCCCAACTTGTCTGAACTTAAACTGACCTGGGAGGCCGAACGACAACCCACAAATCTCATCTCCCGATACATCGTCACGTGCAACACTGCTTTTGGTTCATGTCCACAGCACTCCCTACGTTTTGGAAACGCTGGCGAGGTTGTAACAACACCACTGGAGGACGTGGCAAATTGAGGTGGCACTGGCCAAGGCTCATCTCTTGGCCATAGAGGGGTAGCTCGAAGTTCGCAAGCGCTCCAGTTCCTTCTTTGTCCGGGAAACAATTGCACTGTCCCATCAACGGGGAGTTGCACTGTCCCATCAGCGGGGGGTTGTACTGTCCCATCAACGGGGAGTTGCACTGTCCCATCAGCGGGGGGTTGTACTGTCTCATCAGCGGGGGGTTGCACTGCCCCATCAGCGGGGGGTTGTACTGTCCCATCAACGGGGAGTTGCACGGTCCCATCATCGGGGGTTGCACTGTTCCATTAAAGGGGAGTTGCACTGTCCGATGAACCATGAATATGACTGCACCCGGAGAAGTACAGGCCAAGGACAGGAAGTTCAGGGGGTGGGCGATGTGGTATCAGTGCTGTGTACATATAGCAGGTGGACAAAAAAATGATATGAGGAGACCGACCCACACGGCAGATATGACTGCCAGTTCGGGGAGCATCGAGCCGATCTGAATCACTATAATAATTACAGAACCGGTAGGCAACATGCCAATATATTGTGAATCTTAGCGATGGAAAAGATCTGAAATGCAATAAAAAGTTGTCGGCTAGAAGCTACCTTTAGTTCACATATAACCTTACAAATATTATATTTGAACCGCAGAAGGCTTGCGGTGAAAAACTTTTCAGTGTATTTTAGTTTTGTTTTCGATCGGAAAGTTTCACAATATATTGGAATGTTATTGACGAGCTATTTTATGCGGACTTGCAATGCATCGGTTCTCCAATGTATTGATCATCCATGCAGAACGTGAGACACATTTACCGCGATGTAATAGCTTCAAAACCTCTGTGAAGGTATGTAGGAATGGAAAAAGCAGTAAAAGCTGCATCGCCATGTAAACCCCCCAAATATGGCTTGCCTACCTTTTCTCAACTTGAAAGAATGTTGCACTCACTTGAGTCGGTGGAGTGAAAGTGATCTATTGTAATTAATAAAAAGCGTTCGCGGGAATATTTTCTTGATGTTTCATTTTGGTCTTACTGTTAAGAAACTGCATGTACTTTAAAGCTCAACACGAATTCACATAAAACATTTTCCAGAGAATAAAAATTTTCCAAGTTGATCTAACAGTGTTATCAGTTATAATAATCCCCACACCATTACCACCGCCAAGGTGTCCCAATAGTGTTATCACAGTTATGATGATCTCCACACCATTACCACTGCCATTACCCGCGATACCCTGAGCTGACCTACTTTTGGTGGGTGTGCTGTGCTCCCCGCCAGCATGTTGTCACTGAACACCTATGAGCTGAATTAGCTGTCTGCCTTTTATTTTACCCTTAGGGTAGCTTTACATTGCTGCACAACAATCAGCATATAGAGCAACTCCCCACCAGGCTAACTGGCAAAAAGCCATCAGCACCCCCCCCCCCCCTCCCTGAAGAAAAAATAGCTCCGCACATTTGCATTCATGTCATACGTAAAGCTTTGACGATTTTATATTATGTTACTTTTCAAAATAGAACTTTTTCACAATGTCGATGGTTTGGATTTAGTTAAGTTCCGCCTGTCCGCCTGTCCGCCCTATAAAGTTCCGCCTGTTCGGCAGACGGAGGAAAAATGCACCGCGCGCAGTTTGTGCATACCACGGGCGATAACTTCATCCGGCGTGTCCTAGACCGCCGCCCGGCCTGGTGTTGTCTACGTGCATGATGTAATATTCACCGTCCAATGATATTTCGATTCCGATGTTACATTGTTGCAAGTTTATCTTCGTCGAATTCCTGCCGACTGTTGGGATGCAATTGCAGGAACGCCTGCAAGCCCAAAGTGTCCAACGTCGACGTTTAACGACAAGAACACATTTGCGGTAAACTTCGGTCAATGTACAGCGTCCAACGCCGATAACGTCCCAGCGAACGTACGACGTTGGTCCGGTTCCACGCTGGATTGCGTCCAGTGCGACTGCAGTTTGTGCTGATTCTGTCCAGTGCGACTGCAGTTTGTGCTGATTGCGTCCAGTGCAACTGCAGTTGGTGTTGGTTGCGTCCAGTGCGACTGCAGTTGGTGTTGATTATGTCCAGTGCAACTGCAGTTGGTGCTGGTTGCGTCCAGTGCGACTGCAGTTTGTGCTGATGCGCCAATAATGTCCAGGCCGCAAAGGGTACGTGCCTTTGTTTCACCAGTCAAATTGAGATAGTCCCGTGAAGAGAAAGATAGGAAGTGAACGCTGAAAAGCAAGCTGATGCGAAACGTCAAGTTGCGGGGAAAACGGTGTAAAATATCGTCGGACACCATAGTTCTATATAAGGTCACCCAAGCTACACGCCGCAGAACATGGGCGTAGAAGCGGTCCAAGTATTCGGGAACTGAAAACTTCCTTAATTGATTAGTTCTTTCCTGTCAACTCCACAGGGTTAGTGGTTAAGATCGGAAAATATTGTCAGGGATCACGATCGCCCTTGATCCCATCCCCTTGCTCCTACGCCAACACCGGGGAATGTGTTTCACACCGGAAAACAAGCCATCAACAGCGTGTGAATGGCAGTCAATGACGGCAACACCGTGAATGACGTCAATGAACGTTAAGCTTAGTTGCGATCATCTTGTTGAAAAATTCGCTTCGGGATTTGGACCCCCAAAACAATGCTGTCGTTGATCATCCACAAATTTGTAATTGTTTACCGCGATATCAAGCAAACGGGCCACGAATCTCAAAAAGTCGCAGCACCGCCTTATAATATCATGAATTCGGCGAACATGCGGTTAGGTTGTTGACAAATTCGGTTCGGGATTTGCCCCCCCTCCCCCCCCACACACGATGCCGTCATTGATGCGATTTGCAACATCAGTGGATTGACGACGTGCTACTTTCAACCCCAAAATGCCAACACCAATTTTTGCGCAAGGACATCCGGAATACAATACATGTAAAGAAAAACATCTGAAGTTTCTCCCCAACAACCACAAACTATAGGTTCCACTGCGCCCTATAGTGTCGGCGAGTGGTGACCCCCTAGACAAATTATTTTGGTTCTTGAGTAAGATTCTCCTCCAGATACTAGCGTTGGTTCCCGCCCATCTGACAAACTCGGAGTCGTACCTGCAGAGGGTGAAGAAACGTTTCCTACCAAACTTCCAGAAGGCAGTATTGTTTTCACCATGGAGGTGAGAAAAAAAATGTATATGGCAGCATTCCGATAAAGGAGGGAATAGATGCTGTGATTCGTCTAATCGAGGACAATCTGGATGATATTTGTCTTTTCGGGATTGGGGGTACAGGACTGTGTGAAATTACTAACACATATTTTCAGCAATAACCTCATACGTTTCGATAACTCCATGTACAAGCAGACAAAAGGAGTGGCTATGGGTAACCGATGTGCACCTCGTTTAGCGATTGCTTTTATGCACCGCCTTGAGTCGATCTTCTTAGCTTCGTATGATTTGAAACCAGCTCTCTACATGAGATATATAGACGATATTTTTGGTGTTTGGACACATGGCTTGGCCTCTCTGCTCGACTTCTCTTTGCAGGAATTAACCAACAACATTCCAGCATCAAGCTTACCTTAGAACACACTGGTCATAGCAGTTCGATTCCTTTCCTTGATACGTTGTTTGCAGTTCAGGCTGGTGGGAGCTACACCACCGAGCTGTACTTTAAACCAATGGCAGCCCCCATCATCTTGCACTATGATTCGGCCCACCCGATGGCCACTAAAAAATCCGTTCTAACATCCCAAATGAGGAGAGCAGCACGAGTCTCCTCCGATACTATTTCATGCGAGCGGAGCCTTGCGAAGATGACGACTCTTTTCCTGGAAAACGGATACCCATCACTTCGGGTACACTCCGCCGCTCGTGCTGTTCACCCTCGCAACAGGAGTAGGATAGGTGGGCAACGTCGGCATCGAGCGGGTAGCAATCCTAACTATGTTTACATGAGACTTCCTTTTGTCGATGACCAACTATGTCGACAGGTAAACGCAGCCATCCGTTCGTCTCATCTAAACCATGTTAGGGTAGCCTGGACTAGCGGACCTACGCTGAAATCTTACCTAGTCCGCTCAGCCCTGGAAATGCCGCCATGCCCTGCTAGTAGGAGAACGTGCCACACCTGTATCAACGGGCTCAAAGGTAGATGCACACGGAAAAACGTAGTTTACAAAATTACGTGCAATCGCTGTCTTGGAACATTTTATGTCGGTGAAACCAAACGTAGCATCAGGGATAGGTACAATGAGCACTTGGGAGATGCCAGACTTCGGAGAGCATACACACCTTTAGGCGAACACATGAACGACAAACATTCTAACATGGAACACAGCGACACTAACACAAACTTGAAAGTAAAAATTATAGCAACAGCCAGGGACAACGCTGATCTGAAGGTCCTCGAATCTCTGCATATACGTAATCTACGGCCGCAACTAAACACGCAAACGACGTCCTGGTATATCACATACAATTACATAATCATAAATTATATATAGTATATATTACGCGTTATATTGGATATATGTCCTTATATGTGCGCGAATGCATGCATCGAAATGTATATGGACCATCGGCTCGGGCTTCCTCAGAGGATTTCTTCTTGACATAGTTTGTTTCTGGTTTGGAGTTTCTGTGAGTGTCTGTACCACTGAGGAGGCTTTTCTGCATTCCACGTGTCTTTTTGCACGCTTTTTTCCCCGCGTGCTTTTTCAATTTTTTAGGCTTGAGCTTTTTCATCACTCCTGACGATGGCCCCTGGCCGAAACGTTGCGTAATAAAGCATAATCTATATATATGTAAACACATATATGTATATATATATATATATATATATATATATATATATATATATATATATATATATATATATATATATATATATATATATATATATATATATATATATATATATATATGTATACATATATATATATATATATATATATATATATATATATATATATATGTGTGTGTGTGTGTGTGTGTGTGTATGTGTGTGTATGTATATAGACAGTGATGGTTAAATACGTGGGAAAATAAGACACTCAGCGCTGGCGTGGCTAATGGGAGACCTGCAAACGACCTCCAACAGTCCGGTAAAGACCAAAACAAGACATGCCGTTTAACTACCGACAGCAACCAGGAAAAGAAACCTTATAACGGGAAATAAAGTGACATCAAGATACCTCTAATAAAGGCATGAATTGTATTAGCTTGGGTAAAAAGACGATTGCTCATCTCATGGACACAATTTCTTCTTTCTGTTATCCGCTACGTTCCGACATAGTTTAATTAGGGAGGGTATTCATGATAAGGGTGAGACCCACATTGCTTAGCCTTTTCAACACCTTCGTCCTTCCGGAAAATGAGGCGTCAATACAAGTGAGGAAAAATAAGTGCAATACTTGAGGACAGGACTAGATTGACCAGCTATGCACATCACACAGCATCCTGCAATTTTTTCTTTTTTTTCTTTCTTTTTGCTTAACCTTTTGTCACCCCGGTCCAAGGCGAAATAACTGCCACAGCTGGAGCGGCCGTCACCATAGCTATCGCTGGGCTGTCTTTTCGCAATCTCTGAAGCGACTTTAGCTGCTGGAGCAGCTGTGGTCAGGTCACGAGACGGCTGTGGCCGCTTGGGCGGTCGTCACCGCTAGGACGGCTTTGGTCGTTGGGGCGGTCGTGCCCACAGGACGGCCACCACTGCTGAGGTGGCGGTGGCTGACCTTCCCAGTAGTCCTCCGCAGCATTTATGACTCTCAAATATATCGTATCTATCAGGCTGAACCTCAGTATTCCTCGCACCCATCGCTAGTTCTCAAGGACTCTCTTAACTCACTGGTGACCCCAATCCTTCAGGTGCCAATCCCAAAGCTCAGAAAGATCCCAGTCCAGTCCTCTCCTGCTCTTAGCGTACCTATTCATCCATCAGGAGCCCTCTCCAACTTGCATAGGTCATTCCCAGTCCTCGATAAACCTGTCTAGCTTTCAGGGAATCCTGCAGCTCCGAGACAGACCTCACAATTTCTAGCAAACATCGCCAGCTCTTGGAACTCTCCTTAGCTCTAAGGTGGCTCTGTTCATTCCTCAGGATTCCTCCCAAGCCTCAAGAGCATCACAGTCCGGTCCGCTCTAGCTACCAGGGACCCTCCCCAGTCCTCAGCAGGTTATCAAGGACATTCTTTCCCCACACTTTGTCCCACACACGGGGTAAAATGGGACAGAGGACGGGGCAATATAGGGTAACTAGCACATGTGCTGTAGCTCCTAATGCTAGACTGTTCATCAGCTGGCTATTAACAGTTCATGTAGATCAGTGTCCTGGAATTCATTTTTCGTATAGTGGAAGGTAGCAGGCGAAGACAAAACTCATGATGATGTCGAAACGACTTGGTAATATGACAGCAAAACGTGCAGGCAAAAGATTATATTGACAAATGAGCCGGTTGCAATTCGCATCTGCTGGCAAGGTTGTCATGGCACGGATGCCAGGAATCGAGTATAGTGAAAATGTAGCAGTTGCTACAGCTGTGCGGTGTGAAGTGCGGGCAGAACGAGGAACCGTGTTTTGCACCATCTTTCACACCCAGTTATTCCCTAAGCGACAAATTTGCTCAGGCGAGCATACCGTCATGCGTGAGCACGGCACCAGAGGAAAACATTTTGTCATATGGAAGACTGATAGAGAAGCTTCCAGTGAAATCCCAGTCCAAAGCAATAGGCCATTTATAAACCCGCAATCACACAAATCCATGAATGCCGAAATAACATCGGACCCTGAAAAATAATGAACTTGCGTGCTAAACGCTTGATGCCTGCTCGGTCCTCTTACACCAGAAAATGACGGCAAATGGGGAAACTATTAAGTGAGAAGAGTAGTACCAAGTTGCAATACCAATCCATAAGTAATTACGAAATCCAATTTTTCCCCACCACCCCGTTTCTCCCCTTTCCCCTATATCCTGAATACCTCTTTGCCTCCTGGATACGCCATTATGAAATCATCTGGCTCCGCCACTGCCTATGATGCATTATTACCTTTTATCCTGAATTCACTACACCCTCCCACATTCCCACCTTTCGGATGGTGACGTGGGCTATATCTCTTGTCAAACCGGCCACTGTCGCCAATTTTTGCTTTCCTTGGGTCCGCCTATGACATGGCTTGATTACACCCGATGTGAGTATTTACGAAGGTAAGCAAGGTTAACATGAGCAGTTTAATTTCAAATTATGTATAGCTGAACAGCAAAACAATGCATACATTCAGATGCATGTGTTTTTCTTCTAAGCTTCGCAAAAGAATCGTCGGAAGTGCCTCATATTCGCCCCTGGAATCGCCTGTGATACAGTTGCCCAATTAAAATTTCATTGTGAATCAGAAAAGAGAAAGTTAGGAAAAGAAAGTGAATTGCACGCTCCTATCACAAACGATTATGGAACTACAGGCGAAAAACCACAGGCGGGCGGGATACGCTCCTCCCCCGTACCCAAACCATGGATCATGTACGCCTGGATTGGAAACCAACAGCTGTTTGCGTATCAGCCCATCCAGCTGAGGGTAAGTAAAAACACGGAAACGCGGCCGGTTTTAGGCCGTGCGCCTGTGGGAGTTCAGGGTACGCACTTCGTATTTGATTTTTTTCCAATTGATTCAGCCATCCCAGGAGGATTGCATCAGCCTTTCATTATACAGAATTGATCAAGGAACCTTACCGTTCTTTCCTTATTGCTATATTACACTCCGTTCAGAAGTTGTCGTGGTGCGAAGTGAAGATATTTCTGAGAGGGAGCCCACCTCGCCCCAAGGGTCGCCCACCGATGTTGATATCTTGATGATCTTTATCTTGAATCTTTATCTCTTATCTCTCTATCTTTATCTTGAATCTTTATCTCTTATCTCTTTATCTTTATCTTGATCTTGAAATGATTGGACGGGGCAAAGTACATGAAGGCAATGGGCAGACCAAAATTAATTGCGGGGAACATTCCATTGGCTCCCATGTTAGAAGTTGAAATAATAAGTGCGTGGGTGGGTTAAGCAAACATTCAGGTGGCAGTTCCCCCTCAAAGGTATATACAACAACACCCCTGAGTTGCCCTGAGTCGAACGACTGGAAATTGGTAGCAAATCGGCGAGAGGTAGTGGTGTTGCCAGCTAGGGTATGTTGCAAGGGCTGATCCAAGGGGGAGGAAGCGAAAGTGGCGCCCCTTATGACCCGAAGGACGCCTCCCTTGGAGGTTCCAGTGTACACCCTCCCTCGAATTTCTCAGCGCAACGCGCTCCTCTGCCTGGGAATGGCAGTCGTCTGGGAGTCCGAACGCACGCCGCGAATTTTTCGGCGAGAGGCACTACTCGGCAAAAACAAATGGTGCCCATCTGGGAGATCGGAGCGTACCCCGTCCAAATGTTCTGGACCAAGAGCCGCCCCTCTGGAGAAATGACGCCTCCTTTGCAAAATCATAAATTTGTCAGTGGTATGGTGTTGGGGGAGGGGGCTTGTACCCTCCATGGAACTTCCACTCAATCCTCTTTGCGGATTAATCCGCAACTGGTGTTCCCACCAAATTGGTGGGTACGCCGAAGTCTGTACTCTCCCATTCAGTTGTGTAAGCCACTCCACTGGAAAATATCAGCCACAAATCTAGAGAGCAAGGACGGTGGGGGGCGAAAGCAGAACCGCTCATTCTTATCTTTGAGGGTCAAACTGCCCCCTCAATGCTGGCTTACCCCCACCCGCAATAATTTCAACTTCTAACCTGGGAGCCTATGGAATGTGACCCCCTATTCATTTCGGTATGCCTATTGCCTTGATGTACTTTGCTCTCTCCGATCTTTTAAGAAATCAACATCGGTGGGCCGACACTTTCGGCGAAATGGGCTCCCTCGCACAGATGCATTCACTTCGCGTCACGACAACTACGGAACGGAGCGTAATAAATCAATAAGGAAAGAATGGTAAGGTTCCTTGATCAATTCTGTATCATGAAAGGCAGACGCAATCCTCCTGGGGTAGCTGAATCAATTGGGAAAAATCCAATACGAAATGCGTACCCCGAACTCCCATAAGTGCACGGCCTAAAACTGACCGCGTTTCCGTGTTTTTACTTACCCTCCGCTAGGTGGCAGGTTGGTGCCGCTGATACGCGCAGATCAAAGCCGCCGACGCGGAGTTTCCAATCCAGGCGTACATCATCCATGCCCAAACCGGGTGAAGTTCGATTGTTGTAAAGTATTCGGCAAGCTAGTATACTTACTAAGTATACTTACTAGCTTGCTGAATCCTTTACATATTATCACGAATACCCGAGTGCGATAAGTATAGATATAGGTATCTGATAAGATACCTATATAAATAAAGTCATAAAGTATTAAGGCTTAATAAGAGCCACCGGGGCCCATCTGGGTTAAGCCTATCTAGAAAAGGTACTAGAAATGTACATACTCCCACCCCAATCAATCCCTTATCCCAAGTTCCTAGGAAGCTATATATCCCAGCCTATCTAGCACCACTCACTTGCTACCGCATAACACCCTCAACAATCACAAGCTCCTCCCATCATACCCATCGTGCCACCATAGACAATCTCATCAGCATCACATCCCGAAGGAATGTGCCGAATCCACTGCTAGGCACATCCCACACAAATTCATAAAGCGTTCAGACTTAATAAGAGACTCACCTGCTATTGCATAATACACTCAACAATTACAAACTCCTCCCATCATACCCATTGTGCTACCATAGACAATCTCATCAGTATCACATCCCGAAGGAAGGTGCTGAATCCACTGCTAGTTACACCCTATATAAAGTTATAAAGCGTTTAGACTTAATAAGAGACTCACTTGCTATTGCATAATACACTCAATAATTACAAACTCCTCTCAACTCCCAACTCCTCCCTGTCGATCAACCCTCCCTGGAATACAGAAAAACAATCCCCCTATTCTTCTAATGATTGTCTATGCCGTTTTTAAAGATGTTCAGTGTGTTGTTACTGACAATGGTTCCTGGCAGCTGGTTCCAGTGTTCTACTACCCTGTTGGTGAAGAAAGACTGTCTTAATCTTGTCCTGCTGTGATTAACTTTAATTTTGAATTGATGACCTCTAATTGCATCATTTCTGTTAAATTCAAGCATTTCCCTGAGATATCACCGTTCCTGACCATGAAAAAATTTAAAAACCTCCATGAGATCTCCTCTCAGCCTTCTATATCTAAGTGAAAACATATTCAATTTCTTCAGTCCTTCCTCATATGCCAGGTTGCCTATACCGTTAACCATTTTTGTTGCCCTCTTTTGTACTCTCTCTAAAAGCCAACAATCTTTCTCATAACCAGGGGACCAAGCTTGGACACAGTATTCCAAATGTGGCCTGACATATGCACAGTAAAGCTTCCTGATGACCTCCTCACTTTTGTATGACACATTCCTCTGTATTGCCCCAAGCATTCTTAGTGCCTTCTTCCTGGCTTCTTTGGTCTGTTCTGATGCCCCCAATTTTGTGTTCAAAATAACACCTAAGTCCTTCTCCTGCTGAGTCACAGATAGTACTTGGCCACCCATCACGTATGGAGCCTTCATATGCTGCCTACCTACATGCATAACTTTGCACTTATCAAAATTAAACTTCATTTGCCATTTTTCGGACCACTTCACTAGCTCGTCTAAGTCTTTCTGCAGCAAAACCTGCTCATTGTGCCCTGTTATTGCCCTAAAGATCTTCAAATCATCCGCAAATTTCAAAACCTTACTGCTTAGGCCACATTCAATGCTATTCACGTATATAAACAATGAACAATAATGAACAATAGTGGCCCCAATACCGACCCCTGGGGGACTCCACTAAGAACATTTTGCCATGATGACTTTGTACCTTTAGCATCACTCTCTGCTGTCTATCTGAAAGCCACAACTCTATCCATTTTAGGATGCTACCTGCAATACCATGGACCTGAAGCTGCATCATTAACCGTTTATGGGGTACCTTGTCAAAGGCCTTACTAAAGTCAAGATATGCTACATCAACCTGATTTCCCTGATCAAATTGTTCTGTAGCAAAATTCAAAAAGTCCAAGAGATTTGTGAGACATGATCGCCCTTTTCTAAACCCATGTTGAGTATCTTGAATCAATCTGTTTCCTTCCAGAAAACTAACTATTCTATCCTTGATAATTGATTCGAGTACCTTGCAGACTAGGGATGTGAGGCTTACTGGCCTATAATTTTCAACTTTCCCTCTTTCTCCTTTCTTGAAAATAGGAACTACATTTGCTCTTTTCCAATCTGTTGGAATTTCATTTTGCGAAACTGATCTACAAAATATTATACTAAGTGGAATTGCCACTTCCTTTTCAGCTTCCCGCAATACCCTAGCATAAACTCCATCGGGTCCTGCTGCCTTGTTTGGCTTTATTTTTCTGATATAATTGAAAACAATATCACTATCAATGAAATCAACATCGTGTATCTGATCATCTGTCACTGAACTGTGGTTCACGGTTGGCAGATTAGTCACATCCTCCACTGTAAACACTGATTTAAACTGCTTGCTCAGCTCCTTAACCATCTCACCATCCTCACTCAATACAGTCCCATTTACTTCCAGTGGACCAATTGTGCTTGAAACTTTACTTAGCTTGTAGAAACTAAAGAACTTTTTACTGTCCCCATTACAGTTCCTAGCCAAATCCAATTCTTTTGCTCGCTTTGCTGCTCTGATTTTCTGCTTCACAGCATCTCTAGATTTTTGATACGACCTTAGATTTACGATATATGAAGCTTCCTTAAATACTCTAAATGCACCTTTCTTAGCCTTAATTGCTTTCATCACATCTGGTGTAAGCCATGCTGGCTTTCCTACCCTTCTTTTGCGCCTTTGCTTTTGGGGGACATGTCTAATCTGAATTTCCCTCAAGTAGGATTTGAACTTTTCCCACATTTCACAGGCATTTAAATCAAAGAATTCTTCTTCCCATTTTATGGCACGTAAAGCCTCTCTCATGCAGTCAAAGTCTGCCCTATTAAAATTTGGAATATTTGCCAAATTATCCTTGATTGTCCCTGATACCTGTGCCTTGAATCTCACTATGTTATGGTCACTTCTTCCCAGAGTTTCTCCTACAGTCAAGTCTTGAACTAAATCACTTAAATCTGAGAAGACAAGGTCCAAGAATGAGCCCTGCCTGGTTGGTTCCGTTACAAACTGGTGTAAGAACAAGTCCTCTTCAAGGCATTTCCTAAACAGTTTACATGATGGGGAGCCAACACCAACATTTTCATATCCTTTTAGATTAAAGTCACCAAGAATAAGGCATTTCCTCTGAAAGTTTCTACTGATTTCCTCACAAATCACCTTATCGAGCTCCAAATGCTGAGAATGTGGCAAGGTTCCTGATCGATACAAAGCTCCTATCCTCAGTTTATTGCTGTTGCCTTTTCCCACAGCAACATCAAGCCAAATGGACTCCACAGACACATTTTTTACCCCATCTGCTACTTTTTGAGAACTGTATAAGCTATTCACATAGAGCATTACACCACCCCCTTTCACTGCTGGACCCCTATTGCGTGAAAACATATTGTATCCCTGGATCTCATAGTCCTGCAAGTTATCCCCAAAATATCTCTCACTGACCCATGCCTCAGTAATGTAAACAAAATCTAGTTTCTCCTCAGCAACATAACACTTGAACTCATCAAATTTTGATCGAATGCTCTGAGCATTAAGCATCATACACTTAACAAAAGTTCCATGACCCTCTTTGGCTTGTTCATGTTGAGTAACTCTATCATCTCTGGATGACCTACCACTCTGCCCCCTTGATCTACTGCTGCCCCTATTTGCTGACTGTGAGGTTCTATTGCCTATGCTGTCACTATTGGCATATCCCTGAGATGGCAATGCCAATTCTTCCCTCCCCACCCCATTATCTAGTTTCCCTGAAGGACATGTTCATATACTTTGCCTAACACTTGCACCCCCTTCTCGGAGAAGTGCAGGCCATCCCTCTGATAGAGGTCAGATGAGCCATAAAACCTGCACCACTTGTCAACAAAAGTCACACCTAACTCATTGCAAAGCCTACCTATCCTGGCATTGGCTGCCAGTGCCCTATAGCTCCACTCAGGGGAGACTCCAGCCCTAGGCAGAATAGATGTCACAATAACTCT
>JAOTOM010002698.1:0-57500 GCA_034440615.1 Ashinkailepas kermadecensis
GCAAATGTACGTATGGCAGATGTACGTACGCAAATGTACTTAAGCAAATGTACGTAAGCGCACAAGTACGTATGACAATTGTACGTAAGCGCAAATGTGCGTATGGTATATGTACCTAACCAAATGTATGGGAACGTAAAGGTGCGTATGCGTAACTGTACGCACATTGGCTCATACGTACATTTACGTTTACGTACATGTGTTTACATACCTTTACGTTTACGTACATTTGCTCTTACATACTTTTACTCTTACATACATTTCCGCTTACGGATATTTGCGCATACGTACATTTGCGCATACGTTCATTTACGCATACGTACTTTTGGGGATTATATACATTCTCGCTTACGTACATTTGCGCCCACGTACATTTGGACATACGTACAATTGCACATGTCTACATTTGCTCTTACGTACATTTGCGCTTGCGTACATCTGCGCATACGTACATTTCCGCACACGTACATTTGCGCATACGTACATTTGCGCATACGTACAGTTGCACATCCGTACATTTGCACTTACGTACATCTGCGCATACGTACATTTGCGCATACGTAGATTTTCCATACGTACTTTTGCGCATACGTACATTTGCGCTTACGTACATTTGAGCATACGTACTTTTGCACTTCCGTACATTTGCGCATACAAATATTTGTCATACGTACATTTGCGCTTACCTACATTTGTCATACGTACATCTGCGCTTGCGTACGATTGCCATACGTACATCTACGCCTACGTACATTTACTTGGGTACATTTGCGTATGACATCTGCCACGCGTACATTTGCTTTACGTACATTTGTCCGTTTACCCTACCAGTATGCTCGTTTTCACGATGTTCCACCGGTAAGAATCGAATGTAAATCTTGCTTGGTGTGCAGATTGATATTCGTTCTGTGCGTTTAATCACTGCATATGCACACCGCGAGAAGTTTGGACACAAATAATCCAGCCGTTTATGAACGCCCATCTTAACTTTTATGCTCATGAGCGTCAGTGCATCCTAGACTACATGTGTGCCAATTTTGAAGACACTGTTAGGAGTCCGACCTCAATAACCCGCCCTCTTAGCTTTTATGCTCATGATGGTCAGTGCATCAAGTGCTTCCCGTGTACAAACTTTGAAGGGAATATGAAGAGTCCTACCTCAATGGCCCTGACCTTTGACCCTGAATAACTGAGCTGTTTATTAACGCTGCCTAATCCTTTATGCCCATGGTCGTCAGTGAATCCTAGACTACATGTGTACCATTTTTAAGATTAATTCTGAGTGGTCCGACCTCAATGATCTCGACCTTTGATCTTGAATAACTCCGCTGTTTATGAACGCCCCTATTAGCATTTATCCTCATGATGATCCGTACATCAATTACTACCATTGCACAAATTTTGAAGGGAATCTGAAAATCCGACCTCAAGGATCCTAACCTTTGGCCTTGCATAACTCAGCTGTTCTTTTTAAGCGTGCCGGACCACAAAGGTCATTTGCGCCGTCTTTAAAGAGAGTACATTACATGTCTGTCTTTAAAAGCGAGTGTTTGCGATCTAGGTGCAGGCAGTTGGACATTTACGTTAAGGGAGTTTTACGTTATAGTTTGTGTGATATTTTAGGTGCTGAAGGCGGGGTCTCGGTTGAGGACATCTCCCTGATGTCGAAATAGTTTTAATTTTACTTTACTCCTCCACAAAATAATTTGTAGTTTGGGTGGGGGTGGGGGTGTTTTGAGAGTGGCGAGAAGTTGATTTTGCCAGGGTGCCGGCTTTAGCCTACTCTTATCGAAGAGCACTGAGGGATCTTTACCGTGCGAACAAGGAGGTAATTGTCCACACCGCCTATCACGCCGGCCGCCGCGTGTTGGTTGTTAGTAGCGGGTTAGTCTAAGCATGCCATGCAGGGTTGTCAGTTGGGTTAGTACGGTGTTTAGCAATTCGGCTATTCTACATCCGCTGTACCTCTGGGTAGCCGTTTACGTTATGAGTTGCATGGAAATTCGGCTCATCTACGGCCGATGGCTCCTCTGGGTAGTCGTTTTACGTTATGCCAATTTTTGTTTTTAGTTTTTGTTTTCCTAAAGCAAGTCGGCTCATCTCCTTCCGACGGCACCGCTAAGTAGCCATTTATTTCTAATTGAGAAGCAAATCGGCTCATGCACGTTCGACGCCATGCGGGGATGGCTATTTACGTGTTTCCTATGAGTGTTTCGCGGTCATGCATTGCGAGTTGATGTGAGTGTTGGTGGTGTGGTGCCTGCATTGCTCCTGCTAGTTTTGTGGCATACAGATATTCAAATAGAAATTGAAGGAGTTCTGGGTGTTTGTCACCGAGAAGCGACGGAAGCGATAGGGTGATGCCCTCTCTTTGGCTGAATGCCATAAGTGGTTGTCTTTGAAAGGTAAAGCTACTACAGTCTAGCAGGATGTGGCCTATGCTTAACGTGGTGTTGCAGGTGCCGCAGTGAGGTGTTGTATATTGGTCACCCTCTAATTCAGGCTGTGGTAGTTTTGTGGAACCAGTTCTAAGTCTAGTGAGGATGACCTCTTTTTGTCGGTGAAATTTATTTGATGTGTTCCATGTGCCTACCGTTGGTTTGATTGCGTGGGTGTGGTTGGGTTTGTGTTGTGTTGAGTTGTGTTGTGTCCATGTGTTCTGTTGATTTTGGTGAATGTGGCGTTGTAGGAGTGCTTTGCAATCATCTACCGAATATTACACGCTAGGGTAAGTGTTCAATGCTAAGGCTTGCTTTGCGAGCCAGTCTGCTTCTTCGTTACCTGGGATGTTGGCGTGGCCCGGAATCCAGAGGAAGGAAAAGTTCATATTTACGTTATGAGCCACGAGTTGTTGGATTATATCAATGACGTGATGTGGACAGTTGTGGGTGTTGCTAATTGACTGGAGGACGGATTTGGAGTCTGAGCAAATTACTACGCTTCTAGCTTTACGCCTCATGAGAATGGAGATAGCGGCCAGAATGGCCATTGCTTCAGCGGAGTAGATGGAGAAGTCATCCGGTAGACGCTTGGAAAGACTGAGACCTAGTCCAGTGATGCCGACGCCTACCTTAGCCTCGTGTTTCGACCCATCCGTGAATACGAGTGATTTGTGATTGTCATCGGCGAACTTGTGGAAGATGTCAAGAATTTCCGCCGATGTGATAGTGGATTTCTTCTCCGAGAGCAAGTACTCGACCTTTGGTTGACTGAAAGTCCAGAATGGCCTAGTTGGCGGTCGAGCTGCAGTGGATGGCATTGCGAGGTTAAGATCTAAGAGAGCCGTGGCAATCTGAGCGCCATATGGTGGAAGTTTGCGTGCAAATCGGCTCTTGTCGTATCTGTCAGGCCCAAAGCAGCGCTGTGCCGGATGATTTTTAATAGATTTGATTTTGATGTGGTAGCGGCACAGCTGTTGTGTCCTCCTAAAGTGGAGTGGGGGCGCGTTTGAATCCACTAGAAGACTGGCTATTGGTGTGGTGCTTAGGGCACCTGTGGCTGCTCTGATGCAGCTGTTTTGGAAGATTTCTAACTTTCGGCTCTGACTTTCTGAAACGGTGTCAACAGTGATGCTGTTGTATTCTAAGATGGGTCGTATGATTGATGTGTGCAGTCGCAGTAGTGTTTTCCTGTCTCCGCCCCAGTCTGTGCCTGCAAGTGCACGGAGTGTGTTGACGCGCTTCGCGCATCGCTTCAAGATAGAGGCGGTGTGATTGTTGAAACTGAGTTTTTCGTCTAAATGCACTCCTAATAACTTGAAGCTTTTCACCTGTTCGATGACTTTGCCATCGATTTTAAGTAGAGTTTTGGGTGTGGGGCGGATACGACTATATGTGACGGTGGCTGATTTTTCTGCGGACAGGGTGAAGCCCGAAGTTTTGCACCACTTTGCAATTTGGTCTAGTCCTGCTTGAATGTTTTTTTTTCAGCTTTAAGGAAGCATTGTGATGTTGTCCAAATGGCTATGTCGTCCGCGAAAAGTGAGTATTGGAGTGAAGTGTCCGTGTGATCAGCAAGCATGTCGTTGATCATGATGATGAAGAGGCTCGGTGAGAGCACGCTTCCCTGAGCCAGGCCCTGTTCCTGAGTTGTGGTGTTTGATGTGACACTGCTGCATCGGACCTTAAGGGTCCGATGAGGAAGTTGAGAATGAAGTGTGTCATGTGTACGCGTAGGCCTATCTTGTGGAGTTTGTGTGTCAGTGCGGACTTGTGTACTCGGTCGAATGCGGCAGTGATGTCTAAGTAGGCAGCTATTGTTGTGCGTTTGATGCGTAGACCACTTTTGATGTCATGCACTAATCTAATGAGATTGTCTGTAGTTGATTTTTGACGCTGGAACCCGCACTGAAATTCGTCGAGCAGGTCGTTGTGTTCCAGAAATTTCCTCAATCGTGTATTGACCATGCGCTCGACCAACTTGCTAGCACAGATAGTAAGTGAGATGGGTACTAAGAACTCTGGGGGAAGTTACGGACCATGAAGGTCATTTGCGCCGCCTTTAAAGCAAGTTCGTTACATGTCTGTCTATAAAAACGAGTGTTTTCGATCAAAGTGCAGGCAAGTGTACATTTACGCTAAGGGAATTGTACGTTATGGTTTGTGTTGATATTTTAGGTGCTGAAGGCGGGGGCTGGGTTGGCCTGGGCTGGGTTTACTTTACTTCTCCACAAAATAATTTGTAGCTTGGGTGGTGGTGGGGGTGTTTTGAGAGTGGTGAGAAGTTGATTTTGCCAGGGTGCCGGCTTTAGCCTATTTTTATCGAAGAGCACCGATAGATCTTTACCGTGCGAACAAGGAGGTAGTTGTCCACACCGCCTATCACGCCGGCCGCCGCGTGTTAGTTGTTAGTAGCGGGTTAGTCTAAGCATGCCATGCAGGGTTGTCAGTTGGGTTAGTACGGTGTTTTGCAATTCGGCTCTTCTACGTCCGCTGTACCTCCGGGTAACCTCGTGTTTCGACCCATCCATGAATACGAGTGATTTGTGATTGTTGTCATCGGCGAACTTGTGGAAGATGCCAAGAATTTCCGCCGATGTGATAGTGGATTTCTTCTTCGAGAGCAAGTACTCGACCTTTGGTTGACTGAGAGTCCAGAAAGGCCTAGTGGGCGGTCGAACTGCAGTGGATGGCATTGCGAGGTTAAGATCTGAGAGAGCCGTGGCAATCTGAATGCTATATGGTGGAAGTTTGCGCCTAAATCGGCTCTTGTCGTATCTGTCAGGCGTAAAGCAGCGCTGACAAATACGACAAGAGCCAATTTGGGCGCAAAATTCCACTAAGAACTCTGACGTAGCGACAATACATCATAATAGCTGAGACAGTCTGTTCTTGTTAAGACATTAAAGCAAGCAGACATATAAAAGTTTCCGTTTCCGTTTTGTTGGTTTAGGCGCTTCGGCCTCCTCAGGCCATTTCGCGCCGTTGAAAAAAAAATGAGTAAGGTATTAAATCGCAAAAGTCAGCCTATAATTCTTGGAACAATTTGGTTTATCGTAGAAAAAAGAAAAGTAGCTTGATAAGAGATGGGTGGTCGTCCCCCCAACAATGAGGGCAAAGATAATGGAATGTTGTGTGTGTGGCAGTAATCGATAAGTTGTTTTCTAGGGCCATGGTATTGCGGGCAGTATAGTAATATATGTGGGACTGTAATATGAGTGTTACATGATGGGCATGAAGGCCGAGGTGAAGCAGAATAAATAAATCGATGTGTGAGGTAAGTATGCCCTATGCGGATGCGCGATAGGACTTTTTCTTCATGGCGGTTGATTAGAAATGATGGCGTCCAAATATCGATGACTGGTTTAATGTTCCGTAATTGGGTATGGTCTGTGCTTTGTGTCCAGGTGTCGTTCCAAAATGCCGAATGTTCTGTCGTATTGTTGATTTAATGGCGTCAAAATGTGGTGGGATTTCTGTGATGTCTGGCAATTGTAATGATTGTTTTGCTAGATGATCTGCTTCCTCGTTTCCTGGGATGCCGCAGTGACTGGGCACCCACAGGAAACGGACCTTCACGCCCATCAGGTGAAGTGTTTCTAGTGATTCATAAATATAAATATGGCAATGATGTGAAAAAGAAAGTGACGAAAGAGATTGTAAAACAGATTTGGAGTCCGAACAAATAATGACGCTGCGAATGGGGCGACAGAGAAATCGGTTGCGAATATAACGGAGGGCAATGAGGATAGCATGTAATGCAGCGATGAAAATTGATGTTCCGTCTGGTAATCGATGTTGTTTTTTGTATGTTCCGGAAACTACGGCATTTCCTGTAAGGTTAGCATCTTTCGAACCGTCTGCAAAAACAAATGGAACGTGGTAATAACGAGACCGAATTCGGTGAAATTTTGTTTTATATATTCCGGACAAAGCTGTGATTTTGGAGTGGTGGTGAGATGAAAGAATGTGTCGTTCGGCCATCTGCCACGGTGGTGTAGTCGGTGGAGAAAGAGAAGTAATGGGTGGAATAGTGAAATGAAGTTGTTCAGAGAATGTTTTTACCCCAGAAGCTATAGTGAGACCAGTTCGTTTTTCCGCTGGACCTAAATAATGATGATGTAAATTTGGGAGACTTTGTAATGACGCGTGTGTGGGGTGGTTTGCGTGAAATTGTGTTTGTTGCATTCTACGGAGTGCTAGTGGAGGAATTCCCGATTCTGCTTGTAAAGAAATAATGGGTGAAGTAGTCATTGCACCGAGTGCGATACGGAGAAATTTATTTTGAATTGTGTCTAATATGTGTAATGAGGATGTGCTAGCACCGGTATATACTACGGATCCATATTCAATTATGGGTAGAACTAAAGATTTGTGAAGTAGTAGAAGTGTATGACGGTCGGCTCCAAGTGATGAAGAAGTGATGCATCGAAATAAATTAAATCGGTAAAAACATTTGTTCTGGATGTGTTTGATGTGTTTATGCATTGAAAGCCTACGGTCAAAAATAATACCAAGAAATTTAAACGAAGTTACAAAAGGTATATCATTGTTTCCGAGGTGAAGTGGTGTATCTGGATTTGGGCAATGTGTTGATTTACTAAATATCAGTGTTGCAGATTTTGGGGCCGAAAAAATGAAACCATACTTCAGGGACCATTGATGTATTTTGTCTAGTGCGTTTTGTAGGTGAAATAAACAATGCTCGTAATTTTTCCCGGAACACCAAATTGCGCTGTCATCGGCAAACAAGGAGTATGATACATTAATAGGCATGTCGGTGAAAAGATCGTCAATGATGAGGTTGAATACAACTGGTGAAATGCAGCTTCCCTGTGCCAGTCCATTGTGAAGAATATGTGGATCGGAGATGGCTGACCGGCACCTGATGTGGAGTGGGCGAGCACCGGATAAAAAACCTACTAAATAATGAGCTACGTGTCCTTTTATACCGAGTTGCTGAATTTTGAAAAGTAATGCGGGTTTGAAAACCATATCGTAAGCTTTGCTTATGTCTAAAAATACTGCGACTGTGTGCTCATGTTTTTTGTAGCCTAGGCGGATTTCTGTTTCTAACCTAATAAGTTGATCTATGGTGCTGCGTCCTCGCCGAAAAGCACATTGAAAGGTAGATAGAAGTGAATTTGTTTCCAGGTGCCAGGTCAGTCTTTTAATAACTATTCGTTCAAAAAGTTTTCCTAAACAACTGGTGAGTGCAATGGGTCGAAAATTACTTGGGTTACTATGGTTTTTGCCGGGTTTTGGAATTGGGATGATGATAGCTTTTTTTCCCATGCTTCAGGAAAGATATGAATTGACCATAATGAATTAAATGTGTCTAAGATGCATTGTTTGGTGTGGTCAGATAGATGTCGAAAGAAGGAATAATGTAATTTGGCAGACCATACTGAAGTGCTACCGGCGGAGGAAATGGCATTCTCCAGTTCAGAAAGATGAAAAGAATCATTGTAGTACTCGGTATTGTCGGAATCGAAGAGGTCGAGATTGGTGTGAAAAGTGTGTTGTGCATTTTGTAAGAAATTAGGTCGGTATTTCTCATCGGAGCTATTATGGGCTATGGTATCAGCTATGGTATTTACTTGGTTTGTGGGTCTGTAATGGTGAGATTGTGGATTTTGAGGGCCGGTAGAGATTTAAATGGGGAGCGTCCGGACAAACGTCGGATTACTTGCCATATTTTACTTAAAGGTGTTTGAAAAGTGAGCTGCTGTAAATATGCGGACCATGAACGGCGTTTAGCATCGCGAATGATGCGGCGGGTTCTCGCACGTTCACGGTTACGGGTGGTTAAATTTTCTTGATCGGGATGTCGTAAATACTTCCTAAATGCTCTTTTTCTAACCGCAATTGCTTGTGAAATTTCTAGACACCACCAAGGTACTGGGATTCGTTTTGTGAAAGGTTTCATGAGTGGAATTGTGGTGGATGCTGCTTCGAAAAGTTTGTCTGTAATTGAGTTGATGTTTTCGACGGGAGAAATGTTGGGGTTGTATTGAATATAAGAAAGTTCCTGAAATGTTGTCCAATCGGCCTTTGAAATTTTCCAGCGTGGGATAAAATTGGGTGTTCTATCAGTAGCAGTTGAAAAAGTTGGTATTAATTTGATGGGGTAATGATCGCTGTCATGAATGTCTGTGTCTATGGTCCAATCGAAATCGTTGGCCAAACTCAGCAGGGCTCAAAATAAGCGCCGTCCTAGCGATAGCGTCGGCGACCAGATGCTGGCTTACCAGGCTTCAGTGGCGACCGATACCAGAATTTTTTTTGATACTTCCGTCAAGATTTTAGCCATGAAGGACATAATTCGTCGATATATCAGTAATTTGTATTTAGCAGCACTGATCTTTTTCCAGATGAAAAGTATACTAGGACCGTACCGCGAATTCAACCAAATATCCCGTACCTTTTGCTTACCACGTTTATACTAGAACCTCCCGTCGGCACAGGACGGCGCTTTCCAGACAACCACAATGCTAAACCAATGGCATACCGTGGTCGCCAAAAGCGCCGTCGGGACGGAGACCAAATGGTTGTCGTGGTCGTCGCCTAGAAATCTAGTTATAAATATGGAATTTGAAATCAGGCAACTCTTGGTGACTTGTTCAGTCGTTCGTTCGAAAATTGGTGTATGGGCTGTGTGTGGGTTGTAATTGTGCCCAACCGTGGTGGTGAATTAATGTCGTGTTTTTTGTGAATTGATTGCTGAACTGCCTGAATTAATATTGCTATTTACGAGGTAGGTGCGTAGTTAGATATCCCGGCGTGGACTATTTGTAAAAGATGAAAACCAGCAAAAGGTTAAAATGACAGGGGAAGGATGCAAGCCGGAAAAAGAATAATAAGGGGAAGCGTTTTGTGGCCACAAAGGATGTTCGTGTTCAGGAGCCGAGCAGAACACTCTGCACAAGCTACACCAAGAACAAACATGAGGAGCATGAGTGAAACTAGAAGCACACAATTTGGGAGAAATAAGGCCGTAGGGAACTCGCCGCAGTATACATTTCATGACCCCAGGTGAATGCCTTCTGGGGGAAAAGAGGTACAATAAACAACCACCCAAACAAACCCCCAACCCCCCTTAAATAAAAAAAAAATATTGTTTTTAATAAAAAAAAAAAAAAAAAAACATACGTGCTCGCTACCTACCTGGTACAGACCTATCCACCTACATACATACCTATAAATGGTACCTACCTCAATATTTTGGTATTATATTGCATACCAACTGGAAAGTGCCTATGCACTTGTGCTGGTAATAAGTGGCTTGGTAGGCCACATCCCACAGCATCTTAATGATATCAAGGAACATGTTTTTACAATATTTATGTCTTGAAATGCCATATGACATATTATGTAGATTCCTCCCAACATTTACACTCTGGACAATGCTACACATGGCCATATCCTTTTACCTAGGAATATACTTACCTTGGTACCTATCCACCTACATACATACCTAGGTACCTACCTACACAGGAGCTTGTCTTAATCATGTTCAAAAACATGATCTCACAATTTTGTGTATTATTGCACTTCAAGGTATCCAGGAGACAAATTGTACACACATTTTACCCCACAAAGCAAAAATGGAGTTAGGTTTGGTTAGGTTAGGCTAGGCTTTTCTCTTCAGTTGGAAAAAACTTCCTATTTTTTGTAGATTTTGTTCACAAAAAAGTGCTCTTTTCTTCAAAACAGGCTTAATTTAATCTGTTAACCTAGTTAACCAGGCTCTGCAATGTAAGGTTTTTAAGTTGAAAATTCTTCAGAAGTAAATGGGAAATTTTCCATTTCTTTAGGAATGTATTTTCCTGCATGCAAGTTTAGGTTACGCTGTGCTACATTTTTGCTTACTCTTGAACATTATTTTTATGCTATGTTATCAAACTCCAGCCTGTTTTTTGGTGTTATTTTGCCTGCCAACTGAAAAATATGCATTTGCAGAGGAAATGAGTGGTCACACAATGCTATCCACCTACATAAACATTGCATTTTAAAAATAAATTGCAGGAATTCAAAATATACCAAAAAGTGCAATTTAATACAATTTGGTTTCTTGAAATCCCAACATTACTCAACTCGAAGTCCCATTTCAGGTGTTCTTTTGCCTGTCAATTGAAAAAGCAATCATTTTCTGAGAAAATGAGTGGCCACATCATGTTAACCATGTTAATAAACCGTTGGAAAAGTAAATCCAACAATTAACAAATACCTGAAGTAAAACATTTACTACCTTTTGTGGCAAGAATATCAACTGATACTTTTTAGTTAATTAAATTAAAAACCGCAACCTAGGATATCCTATCCTAACACCTGTTTTACAGATGAAAACATCTGATTACTGATTAGCACGTCTTGCATGCAGTCCAACCTGCAAATTACTGAAGTTCTGAAGATGGCAAGTGGAAAACGTTTAGGTAAAGATATATGTAAGAATATTTAAATATAAAACTGATGCTCATAATTGGTCTTAATGCTTTGCTTTTCTTTGCCATCCAGCTTGCCATATAAAAATTGGATGAGCCATTTACAATGCTTTGTTAAAGAATAAGCTGCAATGCTAATATGCATGAATATTACAGCACAATGCTGGTACTTTTCTTTGGATGGGTTTCATCCATATATCTAGAATAGGATATATCTAGGACAGATGGTCTTTTTCTACTCTGGCGAGGATATCTGTCTTTGGCATCCCAATTTAGTGCAAAATGAATACATGCATGTTATTATGTCAGATTTGAAACTATAATAATTGTGCCAGAATTTGTGGGCACTGTAGAAACATTATGGAACATGTACAGATGTGTTGAGTTATGCTTGAAAAAATGATGCTTGGTTCAAGCATCCTTTTTGCCAAATATCCCTGGATATGCACCATTATATTTTTGTTTTTTTTCTGGAACTATGCTAGATATGTCCAGGATAATATGCATTTTTCAACTTGGTTCAACATATGGCAAAAACTGAAAACGAGTAAAATTTGGAGAATACATTTCGCTTCAATAGAGCTGTCATCAGCTGTAACATATTTGCATATATGCAGTATGTTTGGTGCTGTATGCCAAAATTCAGGTGGAATTATTTAGTTTCAAAGAAAGGAATGTTGAACATGGCTCAATTTGTTGTTTACTGTTGCATTTCGAGAGCACAATGCTTGGCATTCCATTCCAAAGTTACAATTTTGTATTTTTGAACCATAGACTCCTTTTTGTATTTGGCCAGTCAGCTTGGGCATGTATGAAACAGGAGGAAGTTTGCAGTAATTTTCAAACATCTTCAATCTTGTGCCCAAAAGACCATGCTTTTTCATGGAGGATAGTGTTTTGGATGACAACATCCAGCACAGGAACATTTTTCCAATTCTGGTTGGACAGATTGCATGTCAGCAGTCACCACGGTTGGATTTGTATTTTGTAATCCTGGATGTGGAGGAAAATGTATGGGTTATTTTTTTTCCTAAATCTTTAACGGAGGACTATGAGTAATTGAATATGGATAGGATATTGTTATTGGGGTTTAGGGGCGCATCGACTGCAGAGGTCATGCAGCGAGAAGATATTATTATTATTCCAGTCAATGACATCGGAATATCACCCTACACTTTCCAGTGAATCTTGAGCACATCACAGAGCAGTTCATAGTCTAACAGCACCATCGAACCTCCAAGGGATAAAATGAGGAGGATTTCCTCAAGAGGATAATGTTCTGGATGCCGCAAATACAGGAATATCCTAATTTTCCAACCATAGCTGTCACTAATCCGGTGGTATAACTATACACCCCTTTTCTGATCACCATCGATTGCATATCCTTCCATGTTCGACTGAGTGGGACAATAACATGGTGCAAGACTTGGATCGTTGGCGCAATATTTTTATATCTTATGGCCGACCAAATGTTTCACTTCAACTTCGCATTATTAGCGTTGATCTCAGTTACCCCACCGTCGCCTATTAATAAAAGGCGGTTCTTAGTTCTTGCGTTTTGTGTGAACCCTTTTCTCTTTTATCAAGCTAAGGGGATGTCGGCCTTCACCTTGATACTGACTCCGCACTGCAAGAACCGAACTATGAGCATGGATTTGCTAGGCTGCTCCAAAGTACAACAATATCAAGAAGTGATCCTACAAGATTGACATCCGCATAGTCAGTGACCTGCGCGCCATCCGGGAGTCGCCGACCTAGAGCGTCGTCGGCACTGCACTGGCAGCTGCGTCTCGCCTGCACATTAGCGTGTTGACTCCCAACACCGTGCCACCAGAGTCCGTCCGCGCCGCTTACCACGTCCTGAAGAAACTGCTGCGCTCGCAGTGCAAGTGTCGGCACTGGTGGTGCATCTGTAGCTTATCTCGCCGAGGGCGTGGTTGAAAGTGTGGCAAGCACAGATATAGCCAAGTTTTGCATAAACCACGTGCTGACCACCAAAACGTCTCACATCAGTTGATTGTTCGGCGGAACGCCCCTGCCGTGGGCCCGTGACGTGGCACACACAGGCTATCACATACAGAGTGCTGCAAAGAAACCCTCGCTTGAACAATTTTATCTTCACAAGCATGGGGGGGGGCGATGGAAGGAACTGTGATCTCCCACCACAAGTCGTCCAGGGATCTTTAGAGCTTAGCATAGTTTTCGTCTTTCGAGATATGGTGAAGTACTTGTGATGCTTGTGATGACTATTGGAGGCGGCCACTGCCGTACCTGTGAGGCGGCCGCTGTCACGGCTGTGAGGCGACCTCTGCTGTGGCTGTGAGGTGGCCTCTACTGGTGCTGTGAGGCGGCCGCTGTCACGGCTGTGAGGTGGCCTCTGGTATGGCTGTGAGGCGGCCGCTGTCACGGCTGTGAGGCGGCCACGCTGGCGACTGTGAGGCGGTCGTTGTCATGGCCGTGAGGCGGTCGTTGTCATGGCCGTGAGGTCGCCGCTGTCATGGCTGTGAGGAAACCGCTGCCGCACCTGTGAGGTGGCCACTGTGACGGCTGTGGTGTAACCACTGCCGCACTTGTGAGACGGCCACTGCCGTGGCTATGAGGCGGCCACTGCCGCGGATAAAACTGATAGGCAATGGTGTAAATGTTGATATCAGTTGCGCCTTATCTTATATTGTCTACAAAAATCATTCTTCCTGACTCAGACTGTTTATTGAACCATCCAATAAAGACATGGTTATTACGGCTCAAAGTCAAGAGTTAAAAACTGCATGCAGGTATAAAAGGCTAAAAGGTGAAACTAGCATACATACCTATATGAAAAATGAGATGTTAAAAACAAAACCGTATACACACATGGGTCATATAGCATAAATCATTCCCTGCCGCCAATAATATGGCGCTTCAAAGCTCGGCCGAACCTCGACACAGGTAGCTCTCTGATCTCCGGAGGCAATGCATTGTGCAGTAAGGGAGCCCTGACCCGAAATCTGCGCCTGCCCATCTCGGTGCGCCACCGAGTGACATGGATGTCATCGCCTCGACGCGGTACCTCTCTCTCCCTCAGCTCACCCACCGTTCGAAACAAATCTGCCAGCTCTTCAGGGACTCCCTGCCTACGGATCTTATGGAGCGTGGTGAGTGTGTGGTAGCTGGCTAACTCATCCGCCCTCAGCCAGCCCAGTTCCTCTATCAGATCCGAGGCGTTATCGAATTGTTTGCGGCCGAAAATCATCTTAGCAGCGAAGTTGATAATTTTTTGTACCCGGTTGGTGTTTTCTTGGGTGGAGTTTCCATAAACCGAAATACAGTACCGGACCTGGGAGATGACCAGGGCTGTAACGAGGGTAGTGAGGATCTCGGACGGTAGGCTGTGCCTCACATGTGACAAACCAATGAGGGTGCCGAAACAACGGCCGGTGAGCTGGGTAACATGGGGCGTCCAGGACAGCGTGCGGTCAAAAATGACACCGAGGTTTTTGGCTTGAGAACAGGGGACGAGATTTTGATCACGGAATTTTACAGAAAAGTCGGGGATGTTGCGCAAATTTTGAGGTCCGCCCAAAAGAAGAAGTTGCGACTTGGCAGCGTTCACTTTTAGACCATTCGCGCGAAACCACTGATCAAGGCATTCCAGGACGCGCTCGAGACGGGAGATCAGGGGTGGGGTATCAGTGGTGGAAGTGGATATTAGATCCCGTTTTTTGCCGCTGACGAGTAAGGACGTGTCGTCTGCGAATTGAGTGACCTCTGCCTCTTCCACAAAGAGGCTGAGGTCATTGCTGAACACGCTGTACAGGAGCGGTCCCAAACAACTACCCTGGAACACACCGACGTTGTTGGAAAGCCGGGAAGATATTTTTGTGTTGCCTAAACGATCAGTAATTTTGACGCTCTGGGTGTGATCACTCAGGTAGGCCGAAAACCAGGATATTTATATGCCGTGGATGCTTAATTTGGCGAGGAGCTTCTCATGGTTTATCACATCGAATGCCTTGCTGAGGTCGAGGAGACACAGAAGAGATACATCCCCACGGTCGTTGGCGGAAAGGATACGGTCGGATTGGGACAGGAGTGCGGTTTCGCAAGAGTGATTGGGACGGAAGCCGTGCTGGGTAGGGGAGAGGAGGCGATTGTAGGACAGGTAGCCGTAGAGCTGCTGGTGCTGGTGGCACGCTCTACAATTTTAGCGATGGTGGGAACTATGGAAATTGGACGGAAAGAGGAAGCCAAGGATGAATCGCCTGATTTATAAACCGGAAAAACGAGGGAATGTTTCCAAGCGGGGGAAAGTCGCAGTTCGCAAGACAGGAATTGACCAGGTGAAGATATATATCTCCTAACACGTCGAGGGTCAGACGCACGATCCGCATGCAAATCCCGTCTGCTCCTGCGGAGGCAGAGCACCGCATCCCCAGGACCAGTAATTGAAAGTCCGCCAGTGAGAGGGGGAGGGGCTGAACGCGCAGGCACCCACACGGGGTAGCAAGCATGGTAGGTTGGGGGAACTACCCTGCGCGGCCACCTCCGCTGCTACACGGGGACCTACCCCCACAAAGTAAGTGTTGAGGTCATCTGGGGACGCGGTAGGGATGACGCGTTTGTCGAAATTGTTTCGACCAACTGCGGTGTCTATGCTTTTAAATACAGACCGCGCGCCACCCTCCTCTATTCTCCTGCTATACTCCTCTCGATTATCACGGAGAATCTCGCGTTTCACCGCTTTATTTAGGATGCTATAGCGGATTGAGCCATGTCCCACCTCTGTCAGGGCTTCCCTGCGCCGGGCCATAAGGGCTTTTGTAGTATCAGAGAGTTTGGGGGCGCTGGGGTTTCTGATTTTAACCGAGCGCAAGGGGGCGTGGGAGTCGAGTACCGGCATAAATTTCCCTAAAAATTGGTCCCACTTTTCGGAAACAGTTGGTGACAAATACACCCCACTCCAATCGATGGACACCAAATCGTGATGAAATGACTGGGTATCAATGCGGCGTAAACAGCGAGTCTGAACAGTAACTTTGGCCTGCCGCCACTTCGGCACAGATAAATAAGCACGTACAAATTTGTGAGGGCTAAAATGACAATGTTTCACACCGCAGCATCGGACCAGATCGTCATCATTGCACATCAGTACATCAAGAAGCGAACCGGTACGGTAAGTAGGAGCAGTGACATATTGTGAGAGATCAAAATCCGACAAAAATTCACATAGACGTTTCTTTGCATTATCATTGTTATCTTTGAGAAAATCACAGTTGAGATCACCCATAATGAGAACTCGGGAAGCAGGGTAGTCCATCAAAATTTGCTGGTACTGGCATTATAAATCTGAAAAGTCCGCATTCAGGGCAGCCACGGCATGTCGCGGCCGGCGGTACCCGACCCCCCACCACCAGACGGCGCCTCCCGTCAGGCCGTACGAGTGCCCAGTGCATCTCTAGTTGACTGTCGGGTGGCCGGGGCGCGGCAGAAAGCTGTATGGTGGTGACGTCAAAGCCGTCCCTGGCAACCAGCGCCACCCCACCGTAGCCGCTGCTGTCGGGTCGGTCGGTGCGGTACAGGGTGTAGCCAGGCAGCAGGACCAGTCGGGACTTGATAGATTTCTTCAAGAAAGTTTCACTAAGGCCGAAAATATCGAAATTGAAATGATCCAGTTCATGTTGAAGAGAGAGACGTTTTGCGGCTGGTTTGATAGATTGAATGTTTAGAAATCCCACCAGAATGTTGGTGTTTGTCGGCTGTCTTCCCCACCTGACGCCGCCTCTGCTCCCACGGCGCCTCGACCCACGGCTACTACGTGTGCCCCTCTTCCGTCTCGTGTGCTGGGACCGTGCGTCAGCTGGCTGGACCGGCTCACGATCGCCGGGACGGGGCACCGATGCTTGGCCCGCACGCGGTGCTGGGATTCCAAGGTCACGCTGATTGAAGGGTGTCAGAGGCGATGTGTGCTGATACGGCTTGAGAGCGGGAGATGCAGCCAAGATAAATATCTTGAAAACAACAAGCAGAGTGACTAGCCTAATGAGGTCTCGATGAATAATTTGTTGGAGCACTTGCATGGTGATAGGTGGTTCCGGCTGCTGGCGAATGAGCACAATCCAGCGCAGGGGGCCAAGACAGAAGGCCGGAAACCGGAGGCTGGATACCAGAAGCCGGCAGAGGAGCAGAGAGCACCCTACAAGCGGCAGCAGGCAATCAAAGATAAAATATAAACAACAAGATTCACTCGCACACCAATCACTCAACTTTCACGCGGATAAAAGGCACCAGAGCGGGAGAGACACAGGCAGGCTGAGCACCGCAGCACCGCGACCGACCAGCGGCGCGGGGCGCGGGCAACTGAAGGACGCTATTTAGAAATGCACCACCGACATTCATTTGGACCAGGATACCATTCATATCAGCGTGTTTTCATGTTTATTCCACAAAATGTACCCAGCTGAGAAATGTGCTTAAGAAGATCTTAAACAAAGGGGCTTATGCGTCCTAGTTGGTTCAGTTACTACCATCCACGTATAGAAGTACTGTACCTGTCATCAATTAATAAATGTTCGTTGTTTTGTGTGCAACATGATGTAGATAACAGTTAATCGGAATTCGAAGTATTCATATGGGACTCGATATTTCATCTCTTATATACACGATGGAAGATTGCGAGCAATTGATGTCAGATTGCCAAATATCGTTTGGGATTTTTCATCTTTATGTGCCAAACTCCAGATTGTGTCATCCTTATCCATCCTCATCCATCCTTGCCAGATTGCATCTTCGAGCAAATTTTGTTCATCCCCCACTGTCTCCGAGCGACTTTGCTCATCTGCACAGTCAATGACAAATGGTTTACAGACAGTCTCTCAGTCTCTTCCCTGCATGCGACGGTGACGGATTTAGAAGTTCCTATCGGCAGGACACTCCTTTTGGCGCGCCACAATTTATTCAGGGTGCGAAGCGACACCTATTGCGGAGGAAAAAATCGATGAAAAGCTGGAAGGCAGACAAATTTTCAAAAAGGAGGAAACGAAAAAAGCACGTTTTGGAAATTTGATGTTATCCAATCCCGATGGAGGGCCGCCACTTCCTCCCCCCTCCCCATTGGACCCGTTCCTGATCGGCGACCAATTTCCCAGAATTGAATTTCGTCGGCGACCACCGAAAGTTTTTTTTTAGCCCTGGGCCAAAGTTGGAGAGCAAATTGTCAAATCTATTGCAATTTCTGTGTTGTGTCCGAGGTGAAAAAAGTTGGCTCTCCAGTGTTAAGTATTACTAAATTGTGTCGGTCTAATATGTGTTGTATAATGCGTCCGCGAATGTCTGGGTGTGTACATTTTGTATCCCACGCTGGGCTATGAGCGTTGAAATCGCCAAGTAAGATGAACGGGTTCTTGAAATGTGCTAGAAGGTTTTCTAACTCTGTCAAAATATTTGTTTTGTCTGTGTGTGGTGGAATATAATTAGAACATACGTCTATATTCCTCTCATGAAAACGTAATGTACAAGCTACAGCTTGTAAAGATGAATTAAGTGTAATTTGTGTATGTGTAAAATCATTGTTGATGTATAGTGCTGTACCGCCACTGCGATGTGTTCCACGGACCTCATCGTGACGGTACAGTGAGTAATTGGAAAGATTGAAGTTATATGTATCTGTAAGCAGAAACCATGTTTCTTGGAGTGCGATGAGAATAGGTGTGAGAATACTGAAAAAGCTTTCATTTCGGCCCATTTGGAGATCAGGCTGCGGCAATTCCATTGTAATAGTGTGGACATCGGGAAGAAAAGTGTTAGCGTTTGTCTGCACCTTTCGGTGCATGTCGGAGCCAGGAGTGTAGTTCTGGCGGACAGGTGTGTTGAGTGTGGCCGGCGGTGGTTGACCCGCTCGGGCCGTCCGGCCGACCGGTGACCTTGGCAAGATCACGCCGGCCGGCCACTGGCGCGGGGGACGCCCGCCGGCCGGGAGTTGGTCGGGTCACGTGTTCGCCGGCCGGTGCTTGACGCGCCGGGCTCGATCGGCGGTTCGCTGACGGGGAGCGATAATTTGCTCCCGTAGCTGAATGACTGCGGGGCCTGTCAGTCCTCGCTGGAGTGGTCCGCTTGTTGGGAGCCGGAGTGGTTTGTGTCTTGGGAGTCGGTGTGTTTTGTGTCGGTGTGGTCAGTGGTGTGAGTTTTTGTAGTGGAGCTAATCCGGGAATCATGTCAGTTTGAATAGAAGTAGACGTGGTGCTGACGCGAGGGTCATAGTCATAGTCATGTATTGGGGTACTTCCACGTGGTGGCTGTTCTGCACCCAGACAATGTTGCGTAAGCACATCAGGTAAATACAATTGCGTCAGAAACATTTCAAGAACATACAGCTTATATAGACTTACACACATTTAGTAAAACTAGCGACTCTAGGGGTGGAGAGGAGCGAGGGGTGGAGGGAGCGACGGTGGCCGCCTGGGCGTAAGTTTTGGTCGAGGGGAGGTGGCCTCTACAGATCTCCGGGCCTGGGGGTAGGACACCCCGGTCGTGGCCTTGACGGCGCACACTTCCTTCTCTTTGCGCCAAACTGGGCATTGATTGGAAGTGGTGAGGTGATCGGATGTGTTACAGCTGAGGCAGTGGGCAGGCTTGGAGCAGGTGGAATCAGGATGGGGTGGTTCTCCGCACTTAGGGCATCTGGCGGTTTGGCGACACGTCTTACTGCCATGCCCGAAGCGCTGGCAATTAAAACAGCGGAGAGGATTTGGAATAAATACGCGGACTTGGAATCGGATGTAACCGGCGAGGAGGGTCTTAGGAAGAGTTGTAGAGTTGAAGGTAAGGACAAGGAGGCTTGTATCGCGTTTCTGGCCGTCTTTAAATGAGGTAATGCGGTGGACGTGGGTCACCCCCTCCGGCCTGAGCTCCGTCTGGATATCCGCTTCGGACATGAAGCGGAGCTCCGGCGCGAAGATGGTGCCCTTGGTGGAGTTACGGTTGGAGTGGAGTGAAATGGTGACGGATTTACCACAGAATGTGGTGGTACGAAGGACGGCTTTGGTCTGGGATCGGGTTTGGGTTTTGATGACAAGGGTTCCGTTGGCAGGGGCTTCGATGTCGGGATTGGTTAAGGAGCAGATGGCGAGGAGTTGCTTGGTCGGCCAGAAAACGTTAATACGGCGGAAGGATACGGATTCCTCGACAGGCTTGACAACTATGAAAGAGCCAGCACTGTCGAGGTAGGGTTCGATGGGATCAGGTTGTTGGGATGGCGTGGTCTGGTTAGGGCGTGGGTCTGTGGCGTGGAGGGTAATGGTCTGGTCGGAATTGCGAGGCGAGGTCTTGGTGCGAGTGGGGGTCGGTGAGGCACAAAGGGCTTCCATGGCGTCATCCAAGGGAATAGTCCGGCGCGGGTCATCAACGGTGGTATCGAGAGGTGCAAAGTCCGGGGTCGCGCGATGGTCGTCAGGTGCAGCTAGGGGTGGAAATTCAGACCCGGAGTCCGGTGGCGAGTATGGGTCGGTGTCCTTTTTGCGTTTTTTTCCCCATCCTGGGGAAAAAGCCCTAACTAATACGAATTAAATATAGACGAAGGACACACAGACAACGGACAACGGAAATACGACAACGATTAAATCCGCGCGGGGTGACGGGTGTCACCCAGAAAAGAAAAGAAAAAGAACGAAAAGTAGCGACGGGTGTCACCCCACGAAAATGAAAAAAAAAATAATGGACTGCAGTAACAGCAGTCAGTCTGGCCAGAAATGGCACGGCGGAGTGTTCAGCAAGCTTTGGAAGGTATATGTGGCTCGAATAGTACTGAACACACCATGGTCAGTGCATGGAGTACTATCTGTGTACCAATTTTGAAGGAAATCTGAAGGGTCCGTATTTCTTAGATACCCGGCGAATTTGCGAACTCAATGTGAATATGAATATGTCCCTAATTTGACGAATTTACGACAGGGCGGAGCTAAACCGGCAGCTTTCCTTTTTTTGGGGACGCTTGGTTTTTCTAGTCACAAAAGCTCCATAACTTGTTGAGAATTTACCGGCTGATGAATTTGGTAGCCTTTTAGGAGCAATACAGCCAGCAATACAGCCTGCCATCTGTCGGCACGCAAGTAAGCTCGGATGCCGTTGGGCGTTTACGATGTCATCTAGCGGTGGAATTCAGAACTATTTTTGGAACTTATGAAACTTGGTACTTATAATTTTTGGTACTTGTGAATGCGCCCTGCCCGCGGATATTTTAGAAGTCATCTAGCAGCTTCGGAACTTATGAAACTTGGTACTTATGACTTTTGGTACTTCTGATATGGACCCTACAAAATACCTTACCTTCTTATTACCAGGTACTCCAAAGTCCGCAGATCTAGTATATTTGGTTTAAACTAGACAAAACCTAAGCCACGTGACGTTATATACCAGAAGCGCCTTTGTATTCCAGAATACTGCTGAATTATATTCCAGATTTGGACTATACTGATAAACCTACTAAATATGGTGCTTTCATTTCAGGACTATTATGGCGCTTTTCTCACGTTTGTTTCCTCCTCGTTTGTAATACACATTCATTGAAGCATCAAGGTTTTTGTTATTGTTTATGTTTGTTCCCGTGTCATAGGCTTTGAAGCAACAGGCACCATCCCTTGAATTAGCGTAGCAAAATCTGGCCGTGGTAGGTATTGATGGAGAACATGCATCTCAAACGATGTATGTCAATTAAGGCCGTACGCAATGCCAACTTTGTCATGCCATTGATGCCATTGATGTCAACTTTCCGTTTCGGCTCCAATCTGGTGATTAATGCCAACTCAGCATGTGCTTTGGTCTCCTATCAACTATCATATTGTTCTTGTTATGCTATGTGCAAACATGGGTAAATTTCCAGAAACAGGTAAAATGTGATTTTTTTGAATTTGTTTTTGAATACAGGGTATTTTAACGTAAAAATCATGATGCGAACACTCATTTTCTCCGCAAATGATTACTTTTAAGTCAGCGATGGTTGATGACGTCATAATGATTTGATGACGTCATACGCATTAAGTCGGGGGAAGAAAAAACCTAACCTAACCTAACCTAGACTAAGATAACGTAGCATAATATATAAAATATATTATATCATAATATAATATAATCTAACCTAACCCTAACCCTAACCTAACCTAACCGGAAAACCAGAATCGTCCGAAACAAATTTTTCCGCCATGACGTCATCAAATATATTGAAAATAAAATAATACAGCATCGCAAGAAATTTCCGGCCCTTATCGACGGTTGCTGGCGCGACGTGTTGCGAGTATTCATTCTCGGAGATAATGTCGAATTAAGGCAGAAACAAGGTTTTCGATGACAAAGAGTATTAACACGCGCACTGGAGGGGGGGGGGGGCGAAATCCGCCCACCCCTCCGGTTTTTCGCAAATAACTGCAGATTTTACCGGTCGATATACGCGATTTTCGGTGTAGCCGCTAAAATCAAAAAATGTTATAGCGCCAGACCACAAAAATCGGCGCTGATGCGCTTCCAGTATACTGACAAAAGGGAAGTGTTCTAGGCAACACTAGTGACTTGTTTGATGCATATTGATATGCTGTATAGTTTCAAGGTCATGTTAGGTCACCAAGGTCAAGTTCATGACAGGTTAATGGAACCAAACTTGATCAACTGGAATGTTGCCATAAATGCACTACTGGTTGTCATTTGTACTGTTTGTCATTGCCTTTCCATACTTTATTCATGTACTTCACTCCCTTCTTCACGAAGCCGATTGCTCCGAGCTGCCCGACGGAGCAGTCGGGCGGGCGGCCGGTTCCGGTAACTGGAACAGGTAACTGACCTGATAAAGTGGTGCTATATAGGTGACCTGAGGTCAAATGTTGGGTCTAGCATCTGCATTGCATCATTAGTAATGTCCAAAACATCATCGATGCCCATTTTTGAGCATTTAAACACAATCACAGCGATCCATAACGATGACAAGCCAAACCACGCAAAACCGGAAAATGTTGTCAATCTGACCTCATTTGACCTTGAAGATATTGACCTAAGGTCACGAAAATTGCACAGGATAGAGTTCACTACCGTGCCCATCCACCCTGCGAATTTCGTTCCTCCAGCTTTACTAGGAGCCGAGATCTTAGGGGGGGGGGGCGGAATCCGCTCCCCCCCTCCAGTGCGCGTAATTCTCAGAGGCCCTCCAGGGCGCATGTTAAATCGAGTGCATGAAGTGTTGAATGTCTTCTTTATCACGTCTGTGACACACAAGGTACGGATAATTATACGCGATGTGCTATGTTTGCAGAGTGAAGATTATGGTTGTGTATTTGTTTGCCAACTGAAAAATAATTATTTGCGGAGAAAATGAGTGGTCGCATCATGATTTTTACATCAAAATACCCTGTATTGAAAAAAAAATTCCAAAAAATCTCATTTTACCTAGATCTGGAATAATACCTAAACATGTACATATATGCTGTGCCATGCACCAACTTGTGCACAGTTTGGTAATTGCTTGCCTATGGCATCACAACTGGGTAATAATTACTGGAAAAGCAATGTGGGATATCACTCCTAACTAGGGTCATCCAGGTCCTTATTTGCAGGATGAATTTGTGATTTTTTAGTAATATGTGAATTCTTGGACTTTATTTTTCCAATGCAATGTTGATGAATGTAATTACCATTTGACCACTTTCAGCTTTCATGTGTGAGATATGATTTGACTTGGGCCATTTTTGGTTTTGCTATTGCAGTTTGGAGTTTTCACGAGTTATATTTTACACACTTCTTCCTGGGTAAAACTCAAATGAGGTTAGGATTAGTTAGGTGTTTCTTTAACTTGCTCAATTTCTATATTATTTTTCAAAGGTTGGAAATTATTGTTTTTTTGTTAAAGTGGCCAGGCAAGGGTAGGCTATGCTTTGCTAGGTTAGGTTTTTACAATTGTATGTGCAGAAGAAGATTTGCATTTTAGCTGAGGTGGCAGTTGCAGGAAAGAAGATTATAAAAGCATGTTTCTGAATGAATGCGATTAGGATGATGTGACTATTAGTTTTCAGCACAAATACATACTTTTCTGTTGTGAAGCAAAGTAATGCCAACATTGTGGGTTTGAGAGGAGTAGTAGATAATGCAAAATAATGTTAAATATATAAACAGCAGAACCAAGCCAAACCCGGCCCTTGAATACCTTTGCTACAATATATACAAAAATGCAGCTCCAGTTAGCACTACCAATCCTCATGAAACCAAACCTACCCTAGTCTCTTTTTCAGGAGAAAACATTGTGTTGCATCTTATTTTTTGTTTCCAAAGTCCAAAAACCTTTGTATTTATATATAGAAAGCCCCAATGAAGACAAATTTGGAGACAAATGTATGGACTGGACTTCTTAAAAATAACCTAGCAACTTCTTTCCAGTGTCCCAAAAGTACTTTCCATCAAACTGTCTTGAATGAAGAACAAGGTACTCAGAAATAGTCAAAGATGGGAAGAAGACAGGATAAACATTCAAGCATGAAAACTGAAACCAGGGTCAGTAATAAATAAATAAATACATATGTGTGTATGTATATATATATATATATATATATATATATATATATATATATATATATATATATATATATATATATATATATATATATGTATATATATATAATTTCCATTATCTCAATGTCTTGATCACATTGTGAATTAATGTACAGTGTATGATTGGTACAATTGTACAATTAAGGTACCATACCTGTACCATTTCTTTGGGATATCACATGCAACATCCAACATCAGTAGGCTTTAGATGATTGAACATCAGGATGTTATAGGCGATCTAACATCAGTAGGTTAGGTTAGATTCAGTTAGGATTTTTTTTTGTAATCTGACATCAGTATTCTTTGTTATCCATCCAAAGCCCCATTTTCCTCACACTTACCATATTTTTTTAGTGCTTGGGAATAACATGTACCTGCATTGGCAAAAAGATGTTTTTCTAGTGTTTCAAAAATGTAACTTGAATGATATTAATATTATTTTCTTCATCAAATTACTGTTTGTTAGGATATCTGCACATCAACTTGAACTGCTTATATCTCAAAAAGCTTTCACTTCCCATTAAATAAATCTCAAATTCCTTCAAATCACATCAGGAAACACCAGAACAACACATGTTTTAACTAAACATTGGCTTTGGGGTTTCTGATGCATATTTACCCAAACCTAACCTAACCTAGCTGACTGATGTTTTCCTTGAAAGAGGGAATATGTGAGTAATATCTTGTGTCCAAACTAAGCTGCAATAATATACCTTATTTTTCATTTCATATTACCTCACTCAAAGCTCCTTTATAGTATTATTTTCCTTCCTACATGAGGAAAAGCATTTCTGACAGAACTGTGGGATCACATGAACTTACTGACAGGAAATACCAGAACCACATGTTTTAACTAAACATTGGCTTTGGGGTTTCTTATGCATATTTACCCAAACCTAACCCAACCTAGCTAACTGAAGTTTTCCTTGAAAGAGGGAATATTTGATTAATATCTTGTGTCCAAACTAAGCTGCAATAATATATCCTTATTTTTCATTTCATATTACCTCACTCAAAGCTTCTTTATGGTATTATTTTTCTTCCTACATGAGAAAAAGCATGTCTGACAGAACTTTGGGATCACATCAACTTACTGACATTCATCAGCATGATATTTGTACACTTTTTCTCAAAATCCATGAACACACATCCATTGATGTAAATTGATTGACTCAATATATATGCTGCAAACTTATCGTTTTTTCTTTGTAACATGGCACCCATCCCATCCAAAAAATTTAGTATCGAAACCAGCAACCAGGGGCAGTAGCATTGTATGCCTTTGGAATGGATGCACTGCTCCCCCCCAGAATGTTGGCTGTGGCCTCACTGTGATTTAAACTTTTAACATGTGACCCCATGTGGTCCTTCCCCCAATCCAGAGATATGAATGCAGCGTTCTGTGTTCACCATGTCCAAAAGTCCGACCAGCTCAACAGACATCTGAAGCTCATTGAAAGTTTCCGCCATGTGTTAGAGTCCAATTCACCTCGACAGACCAATTTATCACCCTGGATACTGGCATCTCCAGATATTGACATTTCGCTGTCATATCTCAAAAAGTGTGAAGTCGTTCCCGAAGAATTCAGACTAAGGGCACCAGAGTTGATGGCATCTCACGGCCATTTTACAGGCACCTACACAGATGGATCTAAGACCGAGTCTGGTGTTGGGAGTGCGTTTGTAATGGGCACAGTGGTCAGGACGTTTTCGCTTCCGCCACATTCATCGGTCTATACATCTGAGTTGGTTGCCTTAGACAAAGCACTGAGTTTTATTGAGACATGTGATGACACTCGGCATATAATTTACACAGATTCTCTTAGCAGTCTTATGACTATAAATGCGTTTAATCCTTCGAACCCACTCGCACAAGATAGTTTACGTAGGCTTACATTGCTGACCTGCGCTGGAAAAAAAACGGTTATTCTATGTTGGATTCCGAGCCATGTGGGAATCCGTGGGAACGAGGCCGCGGTTGCTGCGGCGAAGCGAGGTGCCCGGTCCCCGTGCACACGTTCCCTGCCTCTCTCCCTGCGAGGGACTTTTACTGGGATGTGAAGGGATTTTTCTTCAGTAAGTGGCAGGCAAGCTGGGACTCTTAGCAAACAACAAGTTGAAAACTATGAAGCCCTGTATTGGTGACTGGGCTTCATCCTCACAGCGAAACAGACGTCACGAGGTTTCTGTGTCGTCTGCGCGTGGGACATACCTATGCGACACACCGATATCTTCTGGGTGGTGGCGAGACGCCGCTGTGCCCGAAATGCACGCAACGAATGTCTGTGCGACACATTTTAGTTTCATGTCCCCGGCTTGCCCACGAACGGAGACGTCACTTTGGACGTTCCTTTGCATGCCTTCGGGAAGTATTAGGGGACGAGTCTGACCTTGTTCACCCGGTACAACGTTTCAAATTCCTATCGGAAATTGTATTTTTCGTGATTTACACCGGCCATTAACATACTGATGCAGACGTGGCTAGTACCAGTTTTATTATGAACAGATTCGACATCATCGTATAACTCGTTGTCCGAAGTGGCGTTCACACGCTTTTATACATAAATGACTGAGTTATGGGTGCTATATGACGTGTGCAGTCGATGCGCCCCTAAACCACAATAACTAACTAACAGACCAATTTACCATCGTGTATTTCGCGAGGATCCGGACATAGTCGAGGTCTGTCCTTGCCAAAGCAAGGCTTATGGAGTCCTGGCAACGTGTGCTCACTGAGGATAGTCTCTGGAGAGGCATGGAGCCGAGCTTGGAACTGACATCGCTATCACTCACCATAATGCGGGTCAAGTCATTTCACTGTTCGACAACATATTCAATTGATTAGTTTTGATAACCAATCACCTACCCTGATCATATGCACACCCAGGGGTGTTTCTTTACATCCTTTGGAGGGGGAAAGTGCCCCCTCAATGTTGGCTTCCCCATAGCATGGGACCTTGTGGAGTGTGGCCCCAAATCCATTTTGGTCTGCCCATTGCCTTCGTGTATTCCCCCCAGTAATAACAAAAAATCAACACGCATATGCACACCTCAGGAAGCAGGACGGTATCACGCATTTTGACCGGTGCGTGCAGGTGGGTGGGGAAAACGTCAATTTCAGCTCAATATTTGTCATGCACCGCCGTAGGGTCAAGGTTCAAATTATTCAATTCAGGGGGACATGCCCCCTGCCCCTGCCCCTGATCCCACTCTGTCCGTGCCAGTGAGTATGGGGGCCTGCGCCCTGTCCTAAGCCGTGAATGCGTTCCGTACTTCCTATGGCTGATGGGATAGAAAAGTAATAAACCATAGCACAAGTTGTGATGGCAGAACCCTAGCCCTTTATGCAATTTCCCTTCATGCAAAAGCTCGTCCCATGTAAGCAAAATCGTAGTCTAGCGCCATTAATCAGGAGAATTCCCCGTCAATACCGACGAAAAGTTCGCCCTTCCTGAGCTTCGAACCCGGCGTCTCTGGGTTACTAAACAGACGCGCTACCAACTGCGCTACCAGCACTGGCGGCGCTGCCGCGCTTAAGTTAAATAGTGTCGATGGATGTTGCAAGGGTATAAAAAACATTAATTTACACAATAAATAGGACGATCATATGAAAGCTTACCACGATGATCGAAATGCCATGAAACAAGCTTTCACATGACATATAAATTATATATATCACCTACACTTGCTAGTCAGGAGTACAGTCGGAAAAGTACTATTTATTCCTGTCGTGACAACCTGCCGAACCCAAACCTGCGCCCAGGTGACGTCACCGGCTACCAATGAACATTGACAGGGGCCGCTTATTACTTCACACAGGGCTAGAGAGCAGATAGTGAGGCACATGTCATGCCAATTATGCTTACGTTTTAGTGCCATTTAATGGTTCCCATATGCTAGGCGATGGGAATTGAACTATGGTTATATCTGTCATAACATGTATGTTGCTTTCATTTGGTGTTCATGGCACATTGAAGATTATAATATTCCAAGACGTAGCTAGCGAAGCTTTTTCTGAAAAGGGAGGTTAGGATAGGTTATGCCGCAGTTTTAAAAAAAAAACATTTCTTTCTGTCCTATGCTTCCTAAATTAAAGCCATTTTTGTTATTTTGCTCACAACCTAAAACGTAAGCATTTCCACCGAAAATGAGTGATCCCATCATCTTAGTCACCTATATAATCATTGCATTGGAACGATAAATTCCAAGGATTCATAAAACACATTAAAGCATAAATATATCGGTGAGCCTTGGTTCATATTTGGCAAATCGAGCTATGGTTTCAATTTCAATTCGTCAAACTTTAAGGGTTATGAACGATAACAGGCTGAGGGCTGTTGTATCCTATGAACTAAAGAAATTCTGCACCAAACTTAAGATCATGTTCAATAGCCTAGGAATCCAAACAATACTCATCAGCCTAATATTTCAATTTCCAATGCCAGCAATCAGAAACACCGTATGCCCACCACAACTACACTCTGAAGTCTTCGCTGCGCCACAGATCAATCTTAGCCAGGTTTTAAAACGTATTTGGAATACTTCCGTGACATCACTGTATGTATCAAAATCTGGTAGATTCTACCAGAAATCTCGCACATTCTTTTACGTCACTAGGGCTGGAACTAGAAAACATACTAGATTCCGTTGGATCCTTTAGTATTAGTACCCAAGTTTGGCTAGATTACCTGCGCGACTGAGCAATTGTTGAGCCCGTGTGACGTTACAGGGTGCCAAATGGTATTGGAGGGCTACGGGTTAATTGTCCAAAGCTAGAAGTACCTGTGGCGCGGTTTGCAACTGCTTCACATCCGGCGCTGTTGGGTCGCTTTTTTGATGATCACGTGGTGCTATGCTTAATAGCTTTTTCCAAAAACAGTGAGAATGGGCGATGAAGAAGTTAACAAAAGCCTTAAAGAGGCTCTCTTGGAAGCCATGAGTGGTACTCTTTCATCTATGGCTGATGTCAGGAAAGGTGCCGAAGAGAGGCTGAAGGCGCTGGAGATTACTGATGGTGGGTGTTCGCCGATTTGAAGAGTTTCTGGCGTGATTCTTTTGTGTGGGAGTCATAGGATCTGCATGCTGCTAGTGAATGTACATATTTGCTATATTTGCAACATACATGTCATAATCTAGGAATGTGCAAATTTTACAGATTTAATATTTGCTGTCTAGATTAGCATACCAATACAAAGCATGCATTTTAAGAAGTCCTGATAGTCGTGTGCTGGAGAAATGGGTCATTGAAGGACAATGGATTTAAAATGAACAATTTTATCCAGCAATGTCAAGTTTTTTTCATTTGTAGGGTGAATGACACTGCACTGGTGTTTATTTGGTTTTATCAACAAGATATCTAGGTCAACATTATTTTACTGCCAATCAGCTGTCTGTGATGTCATTCAAACAACCTCCAGTTGGGTGCACTGAATGAACCCAAGGGCATCATCAGTGATATTTCAAAGGGGTTGATGTGCTCATTCAGGGCATCATCAGCAGGGTGGGAATTAAGGCACTTCTTAAGAGATTTTATCTCTGAAAACATTTTTGCACTCCGGGTTCATACTGGATAGGATGGGCTTCACATGTACTCTGACACAAATGTGGGAACATTAATATCAATAAAAACAAACAGAACGACACAGAAAAAAACGCTGGTTATTCCACCTTCGGTCACCACTCAAACTAATCACTTTTTGTAGCAGTGAGCAGCTGGACCACAGCTTCACACACTCCATCAACCTCAACCACCGGAATTGCCGACAACAACGTGCCAACAGCAACTTGCAAGATGATGCGCATGCACACTGAGAACACTTCTCCGGCTCTGGAGCCGAGTCTCAGAATACGTGTGTTTCTGCCACCCTGTAGTGGGAAACTTTGACAGTTTTAAGAGACGTTCTCTGGAGTCCCGGAGGCCACCGATCAAAATAGGCTGCGTTAGCGTTTTCTGTTCTGAAATCTGTCTGTCAACCAATCAATGCAAGGTATTTTGTATATGACGTCATAACCATTAGCAACTTGGAAGACATGGTTAACAGTGTCATACTGTAAACACAAGACCTTGACTGATCATTTGCTTTGATCACATCCAACTGTGGCGTGTGCGGTAGCTGAGTTGCGTTCGTATTATGTGGAAAATTGGCTGCGTAGGTGGGTATGTGCTCTGAGCTGAGGGTGAAGTGTGAAGTATTTGTATTTGTTTTTCATATGGCTAGCCTTGTACTGAGACCAACAGTGAAAGGAAAACGCATTTCTCCCGAGTTATAAGAAACAAAACGGTGCTGATTATTACGGGTCACTGCCGGGCGTTGCCATCCATTGTTCACTTCTTTGTTCGTATGTTTTGGCATTTGATTTGACCAAAAATGAGAATGATATTACTGATGCATATTATGTAGGTACTGATTTAGGTTTTCTGGTCAGTTACTGGTAAACAGATTCCATGCAAAAAAAAAATAATGTCCATGAAAATGTACTCCGGAAGAAATCGGTATGCACTCCGACTCCCAACCCAGAAAGTAAGTTTCCCACTCTGATCATCAGGATAACCTAGCCTAGCATAACACCCCTGGGCTCATTCAGTGCACCCAACTGGAGCTTTTTTTGGTAAATTTGGAGATGAAGGTAAAATTTGATTTTTGGGCATTTGTTTAAGAAGTTTTTTTATGTGATTAAGATGATGTGACCACTCATTTTTTCTATGAGTGCAACCAAGAAGGGCCCTTTTGGCTCATAGTTGCACTGATCTTTTATGTCTTTAAAAAAAACTCTTCCAACATCCTACACACCTACCAATGCATATCTACCTCAGCATATCTAACCCTATTCATCTCACAGCACACTCGTCAACCAAGTGCCCCATCAACAATTTTCAAACCCCATCTATGTGTGCTTAAGGGGGCTTGCACAGTGTACACATCATAGCATAAATTTTCCCACAGCCACCAGTAATTGGAACTAAAAAAGCAAAGTCATCTGACCTACATAATTTGTTCTGCATATTGTTTAATATATTTAATGAGGGACAACCCACATCAGCAGGTGGCCTATTCCATTGATCAACCATCCTTTGAGTGAAAACATGTTGACATTTAACTGTCCTATGCCTTGACTTGTCCAACCTGAATTGATGACCCCTATGTGATACTCTAAATAGAAGAGCATCATTCAGACTGATGTCATCTAACCCTTTAATGATTGTATACATTTATGTCATAGCACCCCTTAATCTCCTATACTTGAGGGAGTACATATATAATACATAAGCATTCCTCCATATTATATGGTACCTAGTCTACTGATGAGTTCAGTGGTTATGCGCTGCACTCTTTCTAGCGTATCTATATCTCTTTCTAAGTAAGGACTACATGCCTGTACATAATATTCCAAATGGGGTTGCATGTTGGCCAAGTACCGTTTTTTTCTCATGACTTCCTTGTTATTTCTCTTGCTCCTGCCCCACACTCCCATTAATTATTCCCAGCATTCTGTTTGCCCTGCCTTGTTCTTCAATGCCATCCAGTTCTCTACCTTCCATTCATGTGTGCAATTGTCTCATCCTCAGACCCCAGATGCATAACCTTACACCTTTCCGAGGTGAAGTACATCTGCCATTGATTGTGAGTGTGAACGGGCGGAACACACGGCCGGCGTGACCTCGTCGCGGTGTGTGTGTGTGTGTGCTACCACAGAGTACGGCCGACACCTGTCAGAGCTGACGGTGGACACGGAGTGTGCACTGCCGATGCGTCAGCTGGCGTCCGTGATGCTGCGCCAGTACGTGGACACCCACTGGACGCCGGCCAGCGACAAGTTCCAGCCGCCCGAGCCCAGCGAACTCACCAAGACGTTCATCCGCCAGGTGAGTGGGGTCAAGTGGTGTACGTAGTGCACGGTCCATCCACACATGGTGTACTGTTGCTCACAGGCGCCAGATGGCCTCGTGGTCGGCACGCCCTTAAGCCCAAATAATCAATCGGTGTGCTCTCCTCAGTCCCATTTGGCCAGCTGCTTCTAGCTGTGGGAGGGGCCAGCTGCTTCTAGCTGTGGGAGGTGTATGCAAGTTCTTGTTGCCTTTTTTGTTTGTTAATATTGTCACTGAAGCCACAAAAGAAGCACTTTATGTGGTGCTGTGCACCATGGAGTCGTTCGGTTGTACTATTTTCATTTTATTAATTGTTACATTGCCAACATTCGCAGCATGAAGCCGCATTCGCCGCTCCATAAAGCCCAGGTTCCAAAATCGCCTGGAGGTAGTTTGAAGTCATTTTTAAAGGAAGATCACAAAAATGCAAACATGGGCTGTACCATTGCCCAAAAAGATGCCCAAAGGCCCCGAAATTGGTTTTAAACGGCACAACAAGAATAGGTGGTTCACTGGAGACGCATCCCCGTGATCCGTCCTGCCCTACCCACTGGGCTAGCAATATAAAAAAAAATATGTTCTGCATGTGGATTGCACAATTACCTTGGGGATTCCCCAAATTCACAATTATCTTGGGGAATGTAAAGGAATTCCGAACATGACGCCGAAAATGACCGGTTTTGAAGCCCAGGTCTGAAGACTATTCTATTATTTAGACCACACAGCTTTTTGCATGTTTTTTTTAACAACATGCACCCAGTGGTCAGCAAATGGAACAAAGACATGCATAATAGCCATGTTTTAATACACCTTTTCTTTAGTCATTCTCAGTTAACCCTCGCAGGGAAGGTTTGACGACCACACATGTAGCATTCATATATTTGTTAGGTAAGATCACCAGTATGAATCATGGCTGAATAGATTCCCATAAAGTGTTTGCATTCAAGATCAGGTCTTTAGCATACAATTGAACGGAGGCACTAAGTTGCTGTCATTCTGCACAAACAGGCTGCTGGACCTGCCACTATTGTCATGTAGCACAGCCATGTATCACAGGTGCGATTCCCGTCATTTCGATGTTCGTGATCAGGCACGGTTGTTGGATGGCTTCATAGTAGCATATTGGTGGCATGCAGGAATCGGGCTGGGCACGGCAAGTCCTGAATGCACAATGGTGAAATTAAAAGATGTTCTACCTGGAATTATGGGCTGCAGTCATAGAATACCCAGTATTTCCATGGAAGAGGGGGAGAGGGTCAAAGCCAGCATGTAATCCATTCCATTCATTGTAAGATGACATCCTAAAGACAACATCAAAGGCACAAGGATCACACGAAGCATACCATTGACAATATAGAGCACCACAGAGAGAGCATTGCACCTACAACAAAGGCAACATAAAGCATATGTATCACAAAGACATGCTTCAGACCATATGTTAGACTCTCACCATCCGTACGTCCGCGCATACGAGCGATCGGGCCAAGTCTGTCTCAGCCTCCCGGCCTCCCTCAGCCGGGCCAGATCACCTCAGCCACAGGCAACACAATCGACACGGCCCGTGCAGAGGCGCGCCCAGCCCACACACACAGGACTCGCACTCACCCATCTCAACTTGAAACGAAAAACGCACCCTGTCCACAATCTGTTCCACTCTGTAACCTGTATATTAATTAGCGTGGAAGACATGTCTGCTGCCAGGGCGGGAGCGGACCCGCCTGAGCCTCTCGTGTCATAGCCAAGAGGCTAGCATGATTTGTATGTTGCCACCAACTTTAGCCTGCTGGCAGGAGCCACATCAAGATGTTCTGCACTTTAACTTTTTTGTTTGCCAGGCCATAGCGGTTTGTATGCACTCTCTGCGGTGGGAGGCTAACACCAAGCGAGTGTTGGCTAGTTATTTGGGCTTTAGGGCGCATCGACTTCGTCGGTCATAAAGCTCACATTTCAGGCGAGTGTTCAAGATTGCCTTTAAATAATTGTGTTTCTGGTGAACTTCCAGACGTTGTCAGGTATCATTCAACCATGCCATGCTGTGCTGGGCAATCGTTTTCTGTGCAAGATGTGTGCACTTAATTGGGTAACCTTCCCACCGCAGGGGTGTTAATTTATGAAAATGATTCAGGGGCCAATACATGCTGGCAATGAGTGGTCGAGAATGGATGGGGAATCCCATAGGGCCCCATGTTAAAAGTTGAATTATTTGGGGAAGCAAGTCAACATTAGGAAGGGGGGACAATGCCCCTCAAAGGTACATACATCGACACCCATGTCCAAGTATATTGTGTGCATGTTCGAGGATGGTGTCGTGCAGGATACGTCCAGTTTTTAGCTGTAGACCTTGCGTCCGAAAAAAAAAATAAAATGTTTTCCTATGCTTATATTTATACATCGAACAGTTGCTTAGACCAAATTCAGCAATCCTAGTTGTGACTCAACATTTCATGTGGTATAAGATGTACGACGATGTACTTGCATTTGATATTTGTCCTCATTCGTGCCATTTTTTATTACATCAGGCACATAACTAAAATGAATATGATACCACTTATCTGGTACATAGATCGACACCCATGTCCAAGTGTATTGTGTGCATATTCGAGGATGGGATCGTGCAGGATACGTACAGTTTTTAGCTGTAGACCTTGCGTCCGAAAAAAATGCTTTCCTATGCTTTTATTCACACATGGAATAGTTGCTTAGACCAAATTCAGCAATCCTAGTTGTGATTCGACATTTAAAGTAGTGTAAGATGTACGACGATGTACTTACATTTTATGTTTTTCCTCATTCGTGCCATTTTTTTAAAATTACATCAGACATAACTAAAAATGAGTATGATACCACTGATCTCCAGTTTAATATAGGTCCCTAGATAGCGTTGGAAAATATCTTAGCGAGTATATGAACTCATTTGAAATCTAGGGTTGAATTTCAAAGTGTGTGAAGCTTGTCTTGTACCTTTTACTCTATGCCAGGTTATCCCAAAGTCATGTATTAAAAACCGTCGGGTGGAGGGAGTGGATTGGCAGATGATTCTGTCCACCCCTTCCGGTGTACGTTGTGCGAAAAGCCCGCCGACGCGCTTGTTAATAGTGCTTGCAAACCTTTCACTGTCCTCTACTCTCGACACACTGCCCTATTGTGAGTTGGCGTGATGCGGCCAGGACCGGTGGCCGGCTGTGGCTGGTGGCTCCTGACGAGTGTGCCGCCGCAGGTGCTGCCACTCGGCCTGCAGCAGCCCATCAGCAAGGTGCGCGCGTCGGTGGCATACGCCCTATCGTCGATCGCCCACTGGGACTGGCCCGAACAGTGGCCCCAGCTGTTCGACATCCTCATGGCGTGCCTCAAGAGCGGCGACGAGCACGCCGTCCACGGTGCCATGCGCGTGCTGACCGAGTTCTCACGCGACCTGACCGACGCGCACGTATCGCACGTGGCGCCCGTCCTGCTGGCAGAGTGCTACCGCATCTTCGTCGAGTCAGACGTGAGTGGCTGGACCGTGACTGAAGAATTTACTTCTTCAGAACTTTGGGCATCGTTATTTGATGTCTTCCGGCCCTGGCACGTTTTTTGTCTGGGCCCAAGAACGATGTCCCGGTCCCGAATTCATTTATATGAATCCATACTTATTTTGGAGGCCGCATTAATTTTTTTAGTCACGGTGCGATTTTGCTATCCTGGTGCGTTTTTTAGGGAATCTGGGTGGGGGGGGGTTGCAGCCTGACTTCGGAGTCCTGGATAATTCTTCCCAGCCATGGTGCAGTTATTTGGAGCCCATTGCCTCGGAGGGGAGAAATTGTCCCCTTGATCTCATTCTGTACGCCTCTGCTCTGGAAGGGAATTTGTGAGGCCTCTACGGAACTTTTTCGGGCCCGACTTTCTTTTTTTCGGGACCAGCATATACAGAAACTGAGATCAAGATCGAGACTGAGACTGAGATAAATATTGAGAGACAGATAGACAGACAGACAGACCAACACACAAGCACACATCAGGATGTTTCACGCTGCAGGGTCGTTGTCCGTTGCCATTCTATTCAAGTTAGCTCATCATGTGCTGCTAACTACGTGCAGTCTTCTTAGCCAATATGTTTCCCGGAATACACTTTTTTGACCAACCATGCTATGCTATCTACTTATATGTGCCACTTCACCGTCGTTACACGGGTGCGTCCGACACCTTACACCATGTGTTGGACAGAGGTACTCGATTCGCACTCGGAGCCGCGCGGTGGAGATCTTCCACACGGTGGCGGCGCTCATCACCGCAGTGGCAGAGTTTGACCGGAACCTGGCCAAGAGTCTGCTGGTGCCAGTACTGCCAAAGTTCACCGAAGCGCTTGTCAAGAGTCTGAGCGTGCCGTACGGCCAGACGTCGGACTCCGGCCTAAAGATGGAGGTTCTCAAAAGTGAGTTGATGCAGGCAGACTCGCTGAACTACCACTGGTTCGTTTCGTACCAACGTGTTTTATGCTGTTTCCATGTTTTCGACATCGAGAGACGACCTGACATTTACAGAAGTTTCGTAAAACCTATCCTGATCCAATTTTGGCGATGGGTAAAATGCGACTACAGTGGTATTAAAGCGTCGCATTTTATCCATCGCCCAACTATGCCCAGGATAGCTTATGCAAAGCATCTTCTATCAATGTGAGGCTCAGTCCAGATCAATGAACGATTGCATCCTGTCTAGTGCTCGCTGGGATTCAGCCGAATAATTATATGTTGAAAATTATTCACCATAATTCAGGCCTGATTTTAACCAATGATAGATGGGCGCTGCATGACCTCTGTAGTCGATGCACCCCTAAACTCCAATAACCAACCAACTAACCAATGATAGACAAGTATCTGGATCTAGAGTGTTCTCTGAAGTCTTGCAGGAAGATACCATGGGATCGAAGCCCTGAAAACGTTTTACGAAGATGCCCCGCGATTCAACATCAATCTGTTAGTTGATTCTCCAACATAACAAAGCACAAGTCTGCAGCTGGTTGATTGGGTCAAATGGCATTAGATAGAAAGTAATTTACCAATGCTTTGAGACACTTGCATTTCCTGCATGCCACTGTTGGGTATGTACATTTGTATTTGTTTCATGTTAATGTAAGTTTTATTGAACGACGCTTCAGGATCTAGAATTGAATGGAGTGGGCATTCGAAAGTATGTCCCGAGGGTCCATGATTTGAATGCGAAGTTAGCAAATATTATTTTGAAATTAGCCGTCGCAATGATATGAATCGCTTCAGAATCAAGCAAAGTAATATAAAGTAAGATAAAATAAAGATAAAGAATGGGGGGGGGGTGAAAGGGATGCAACTGCCCAGGTGGTATCAGGTCAGGCACCACGGCACAGTGTTCTCTAGCCTGGGTAGGATGTTGCTCCAAATCGCGACACCTGAGGAGACGCCATGAACCCTTGCCTCACCCGGATCCACCACTGAGTGGGCACCAACATGCTTTATTGAGCCGTGCATATGGAGTGGAGGGGTGGCAGGAACCCAGAATTCGTGGAAACGGAACAGGCGATCCGTTAGATAGATGCAGTAAGGTGGCACTGTGTCCACAGAAAGGTACAGGCATTTGCAGGAAACACATGATGGGATAAGTCGGCGAAGTTGGGAAACACATCAGCTAAGTGTGAAAAAGCTGGATATGTTTCCACAAGCATGAGCAAATAAGAGTACAGTAGAAATTAATCAAGCTGTGATGGTCATGGCACCTTCAAGTTGTGTGCTCTATTTATAGGCATCGCCGCGGCGGAAGCACAGGAGGAAGCATGCGCCTCCCCTGTAACCTCGAAGCACGGGAGGAAGCATGCGCCTCCCCTATAACCGCGAAGCATTGTGCCTTAAATCCGGGAATTTTTCGTTTTTTAAAGCAAAAATTGTCAGAAATCGATGCAAGCAGTCCGATTGGCCCACTCCCAACCTAGAAGGCCTGGTAATTGTGATTGATTGGTGATGGATTGATTGACTGGTGATGGCGAAGGCGGGTTTGATGCGAGTGACCACATATGGTCACCGTGGGCTCGAACAGTGTCGGCCGTGACGGCGGATGACTCGGCTAACACACAGGCTGATGTGTTGCAGCCATCACCATGCTGGTGAAGAACATGCCGAAGCACACGGTGCAGTGGATGGGCGAGATCCTGGCTCCTGTCTGGGCGACCCTGACGTCTAGCGCCGAGCTATACGTCCGCTCTCACATAAACGACCTGGATCAGCACAACGACCCCACCGACTCGGACGGTACGGTCGGCTTTGGACGGCCGTGGTCCTGGGGGACTGTTCTCGGTGTCCTAGGGGACTGTTCTCGGTGTCCCGCGAAGCTGACTGTGTCATCGGGCTCCTGTGCGGCTGACTGCGTCTTCGGGCTCCTATGCGGCTTACTGCGTCTTCGGGCTCCTATGGAGCTCACTGTGTCTTAGTCATCCTCTGGGGCTGGCTGTGTCCTTCGGGGTCCTCACTGTGTCTTCGTCATCCTGTTGGGCTGGCTGTGTCCTTCGTTTATTGTCAGTTTGTTTGCATCCTGGACTTAAAGGATTTACGTACGTTATCTGGAATTTGTGTGGTTAGCAACATCGGTCTTCGTGGAGCTGACTGAGAAATTGGCGACACTATATGGCTAACAGTCTACACGTCGTGAAGCCAATAACCACCGTCATAGAGCTGAATTATTTTTGTAGGGTGTGGGCGGGGTCGTGTGCAAGCGGTCTGGATTTCAAGGAGCTCTAACTAGTGAGTGGGGACGATATTTGTGTAATGACCAACGTGACTTGGATGTTACAGGGTGTTGTTTTTGCAGGTCAGGTTTTGTCTTTCGAGAACCTGGTGTACAGCATCTTTGACTTCGTGACGGTGCTGGTGGAAACGCCAAAGTTCCGGGCATCTGTCAAGCAAGGCCTCGACGACCTGGTGTACTATATCATTGTTTACGGGCAGATGACCGAGGAGCAGGTACGCAATAAGCAAGCTTTCTGATTGTGCGTCGTCTAGCGAATAACTTATGCTTGGGAATGATCGCCATGCTGTAGTCTAATGGTCGAATAGTGCGTTACTAGCTTTCGTTGGAGTACCTCGGCGTAGCCGATTCATACTCATTAATATGCTGTTATGAACCTTCTCGACTGAACAGTGATGGACAGTGCAGCACTATTTCTTGTATGAATCTGAGGCTACCCACAATCGATCAGTTAGCTGCCAAATAGTTCAAATATGAAAACCAGCTGACTGGTTATTGGTTTTACGACACGTCGACCGTTGAGTCATATAGCGTCGCCAATCTCTCACGCCGATTGGTCGCGGGCGAAGAGTAGCGACAGGTGAGACTCGAACCCACAATCTTTCGATTGCGAGACGAGCATCTTACCACTAGACCACTCGTCCCCCTGAAAACCAGCTGAAAATTAATTGATTAATAAAAGTGATATGTCAATATTTGACAATGTTTGCAGTGTGTGTGGTATTCTGCGCATCATGACTTTCAGTGTGGACTCGAACGGGCTGCGTTTGTTTTCTATAGATCATCACATGGTCGCATGACCCGAACCAGTTCGTAGAAGACGAGGACGAGGAGACTTTCAGCTACTCTGTACGCGTATCGGCCCGTGATCTCCTTGTGGTGAGTTTTGCATTGTCGATATGTTTATTATGTGTTATTTTGAGGTGTATTTTGATACCATGTCGGTAGTGCCCTGTATCTCAGAATTGTGTGTAAATATGCATATGAGGTTATCTAACGCTGCAATTCTAGCTGTCATCTTCAGCTGCGTCAGATGAACGGCCACGAATTCACAGCCTCGGGACATTTTAGTCAGGATATCATACTATTGGTGTAGAGCAAAAACAACTTTGAAAATGTTAGGGGTACCACTTGAAGGAGTGGCCCCGCACCTTTAAATAGCTATATGCAAAATGTATTGCCGGCCTGAGAACTGCCGCTAACAGCGCCTCGACGATAAGCAAACTTCTGTCGTCGGATGCTCCCGGCGTTGCAGTCTCTATGGGGACGAGTGGCGTCGACCGATGACCGTCGACCGTCGGTACCTAACACCAGGCGGCACGCCGAGGGGCGAGCAGAGACGCCCGTCACTCCCCAGTTAGACATACATAATAAGGTTATGTGCAATATAGGCCACTTGATACTCTAGGTTTCCCTGGTTTCGTTTCACAATCTGCGAGCACTCTAGCGAAATTGGCCGTCAGCGCATCACTTGCAGGTATCATCGGCGCCTTATGCAGTCATTCTTGTTTGGACGCCGACAGGTGGACACGACTCGTCTGAGCGTGATGCCAAACCTCAACAACTGAACTGAGCCGCAACAACTGAACTGTTCTGTTTTCTTGGGTTGTAGTTCTCAAAATCAACATGGAGTTTTACCTGCACACAGAAGCCAAGCAAATCGAAATTAATATTAAGCAAATCAAAATAAATTAATAGGCTGACATCTTACGTGCCATTATGGTCTGCCTCACATGGTTTGAGTTCAATTAGGGAATATTACATTTGGAGGAGAACAACATTTTTCTTTAATATCTTAAGAAAGGAACTGTCATACAAGGCATGATAAAATCAGATTAAATAGGTTTGGGAACGAAAAGCTGTCTTATATTGAGGCAATAAGATCAAAATGCTCATCAAAATGTCGTAAATCTACAAACAACTGCACTAACGTTTCATTCAAGTCTATTGCCTGGTGACGAACGGGGCCTGAAACGCACACATGGTAAAAACGATTGATGCCATTCGACAATGTGTGCGAGCCGTGACGGCAGCTGATCTTTGTCATCTGACCTTCACCGCGACTCTGCCTGACCTCTTGACTGTCCGGTGACCCTCAGAGTCTGTGTCGCGAGTTCGGGGATGAGTCGATCCGTGCTGTGTGCGCGGCTATCTCGCGGCACGTGCAGGAGGCGGAATTAGCACGTCAGCAGGGCCACTCTCTCTGGTGGAAGATCCACGAGTCGTGCATGCAGTCTGTTATTGTGTGTAGCGCACAGGTGAGTCGCGCATTTCAACACAGGTGTGATGTAGCTAGCAGCGGTTGATGGGGAGGAGTCTTTTATTGTGTGCAGCACACAGATGAGTGGCGCATTTATGGTGTGATGTAGCCAGCAGCGGTTGATAGGGAGAAGTCTGTCATTGTGTGTAGCGCACAGGTGAGTCGCGCATTTCAACACCAGCGTGATGTAGCCAGCAGCGGTTAATGGGATGGGCGGTGTGATGAACTATGTGTTCCAGCAGCAACCGCCATTCATCTAGCGCTAACCTCATTCTTAGCACTGCCGACCTTCCCGAATGTAAGGGATTCGACATTCATATGTGGGATGGAATACGGGTCATTTCTTCCGAGTACTGACCGTTTTGTTCATATAGAGATTACAGGCGCTTAATTCTCGGCTATCGATTTTGTCGATCGATCTACGATCTGGCTTATGTTCTGCGGTAATATAATGCATACGAGCTCGACGAGCTTATTGGCGCACCTGGTAGGTGAGAGCCTTTGGAGTTGAGTGATCTTTGTGTGGCTTGGGTGATAGGATGACTACACTTTCCCTCCACGTAGCAGGAAAGGTATCGTTGATGTACAAATCTCTACCTTTAAAGCGAATGGGTTTTGCAAGCAAGTTTCAGGCAAGTATTCGTTTACGTTAAGGGAATCGTTATATGTAGTATATGTGGCGTTAACGTGCTGAAGGCGGGTGGTGGCGGCTGACGTATCCCAGATGTTTTATACTTTTATCTTACTTTACTCCTCCGCAAGATTATTTGTAGTTGAGGTGGGGGAGGGTTGATAAGAAGTGGGGGAGAAGAAGAGGTGGTGGAGGCCAGGGTGCCGGCATTAGCCGACACCCTGGCAAAACCAACTTTTTTGCCAAGTCTACTCCTGTGGAGAAGCACCGAGGGATCTTTACCGTGTGGGCAAGTGGGCAATTTCCCACGCCGTCTATCACGCCGGCTGCCGCGTGTTGGTTGTTAGTAGTAGTTAGTATGCATTCGTGCTGGATTTTGTGTGATGTTAGTGCGGTGTTTTGCAATTCGGGTCATCTATGTCCGTTATACCTCCGCGTAACCGTTTTACGTTGTGAATTGCAAGGCAGATCGGCTCGTCTACGTCGGGAGGTACCCCTGGGCAATCGTTTTGCGTTATGCTAATTGGTAAAACAAATTGGCTCACCTACGTCCAACGGCACCGCTTGGTAGCAATTTACTTCGAATGGGAAGGCTCTGCACCAGTCGTGGATGGCCATTTGCGTTGTTGCTATGGGTGGCTGCGCGGGCATGCAGTGCGTGTTCGAGTGCGCCACTAACCACGGAAATCGCGGTGTTTATGCCGCCCTGGCCGCCTCTGAGTCAGAATCATTTTAAACTCCAACCGATTGGAAACATAACATGGTGCGGTCGGTATGCTCGACGGGTGGTGCTCTCGAAGCGGACGATTCGAGTGCGTGCGGTGTGTCAAGGAAGCAGGCATGCAGAATCAAAAGACTTTGACTATGAGGTTAACCTGGGGCATAGAAACTAGCTAGAAGCAAAGGTGGTGTGTTAGTTGCAGAAAATAAAGCCGAAAAAATCTGAACCCGCTGAATATGTTGCGATTTTAGTTCAGTGTGCTCAAGTTTGAGCAATTATTGAAGGTGTAATTTTCCGACGTTCTTTTCAGTTCTCCAATGTACCTGAAAGTTGACGATGTAGTACCAATTTTCAAGAAGGGCAATAGAAACCGTTGGAAATACCGGGCAGTTAACTTCGCTTTACTAGTTTGCAAGGTGTTCGAGCAGTTGGTCAAGGAGAATGTTCAGGCGCATCTTGATACGCAAGACCAATCTTAGCACGTGCTTTCACGTCTAACCACAGCATTTAGCTTCGCAAACTGAGCCTCTAGTGGATAGACTCAGTATGGCTCGCTGCCTACCTGTAGGTCACACAGAGGGACACTAAGGTACCAAACTGGCCCGACAAGGATGTCACGTCTTCTTCCGAACACGATGGGCGTGTTTCAGGGGTCCGCCCTCGGGTCCGTGCTGTTCGCCGTCTTTGCCAATGACCTGGCGCTGTTATCACAGGGACTGTGATTGTACAGTGCGCCGACGACATATAGGTGCTGTGTGGTTGCTGGCAAAAGAGCGAAATTATCACGATTATCTCATATATCTGTGATATCTCACCCGCTTGTCTCAGCCAGTGATTCAACACAAGTGTCCTCAAGGGAAATCAAGTACAGCTCAGATAAAAGTTACCGGAAATAGCCACTATTTGCGCAACCTCCCAAGGGTTCATACTGTTTCCCGCAGTGCCACCCTGGAGCTATGCTATAGAGTTAAAAATATAGATATCACATTCGGCGGTACGCTTTCATGAGACTTCCACGTGAGCCTGCTTTGTCGTCGGTGTACTGGAATCATCGTCGGTCTCCCATTTGTGACACTACCTGCCTGCGGCCATCCTCAGAACACTGGTCACTGCCGTGGTACTCTCGCATGTTCGTCGCTGTGTTTTGGTATGCGGAAATTGATCCGAAGAGAACCCTGACAGTATACAGAAAATGTTCAACTTTGGTGTTAGTGATTGGTGTTTGGTGTTGGTGTCCGACCCAACTTCGACCACGTTTCTGACCTCCGTCAGCTGTTGGGTGGTTGCCTGCACTTATGTGACACATTTTTGCACATTATTCCTCGCTCTCAAGGTGTTCAATCGCCGTGACACAAAGTCACTCGTTTGCCTGTCTTTCTAGAAAATCGAGCTCCCAGATCGAAGTAGATAGAAGACAGGGCGGATTGTTCAATAGCTCGCGCTCCAGAACCAAGGCAGGAAATGGCGCTTCTGCCATCGCGGCCCGTTTTTATGTAACCGACTCTCCAATGAGCTCACTTGCGGGTGCTTCACCAGATACCTCAAGCGCCTCCTGCCTGATGCATCGCCTACTGGGGTGCTGGTGTCTTCTTATCATGTCCGGTGTCGCCGGTGTAGCCCATTTACTTGTATCTTGTGTACGTTTGTTTCATGCCTGTGGGTCTTACTTAGGAAATGAATAGTCACCGTAAAGTAGGTAGCCATATGATATGAAATACAACACAAGGGTTTCGCGGATGGGTGGATTTCGACCAGGGAGGTCTTCCTCAGCTAACCCGGAATTCGTGGAATATGTAACTAGGGAGGTTGTCATGAAAGCAGGATTATGTAGTATGCTTAGACTTCATGAAAGTTTTTGATAAAGTTGATAGAGTAAGCATTTAATTCATGAACTGGAGCATCACAAAATTTGTGAAAGGGTTCTACGATGTATAGGTGATGTATAGGTAAGTATGTAAGTAAGGATGTTCTACAGTGATATTCTACAGTCTATGCAATGATATACCCGTGATGCACCGGGCTCCGTTCTAGTTCCACTTCTCTCTATCATCGTTGTGAACAACATTGCTGTAGGACTGATAAATATGGTATTTCAAGTTGCGTATGATTGAGATGTTTAAGACAGTAAAATGATCAGATAATGTCAATCTGAATGATGCTTTTCAAATCGGAGAATCACATGTGGATTGTCAATTCACGTCAGACAAGTAAGGAAGGAAGTAAGTAAGGAGGACACACTCACAAGTTTCCAGTCAATGAGTAGTTAATTAATTGGATAGGCTGCCTATGCTGTGATGTAGTAGGAAATCCCTCATGGAATGTATTTGAAAATAGTTCCATCATTTTTATGTCCAAGAATTTAGGAATCATTAAGTCCAATAATCGTAATATTTTATTTAAAAAATTGTGCAGTAGACGGATGGGAATTGGGGTGGATGAAGTTGGGTTGAAAGTGGTAAGTGTCTTTGATCATGCTTAAAATTGGGAAGTTGTGCTAGTAGGACGTGTACACTGTACATGGCAGTAGATTATGTACCTTCCTTTGGGTATGTAATCCTGATGAGACTTGCTATTGGAGCACACCGTGGCCAGTAATTTAGACGTAATAATACAGGGTTTCAGTATATTTCTTATCTCGCCTTATAGTATCCTTTCCTAGGTTTAACCCAGATGGGTCGCTGTGGCTCTTATTAAGCTCTAACCAATCTTTTAAGAAAACAACTTTTGTAAAAATATATTGACTTTGAGACTTTGACTCCTCTGTTATTTCGGCTTTGATGCATGTATCAATTATGTTAAAGTTGTTTTGAAATAAGAGGTTTTTGCCATCATTCATATTTTATTATTCATATAATGATGACTTTTTTATGTCATGCGTTTGACGTCTTCATCTGATGTCCTCCACTCTACGAAGTATAAGTTTCAGTGCCCACGGAGAGGCCATGCCGCCGATTATTGCAGCCCGATGTCTACGGTTTCTGTTCAGCTGCCGCCCGGCGGTGGACATCGCAGCGACTATGACATGCACTGTTCGTTGTGGGCATTCTGTGACCCGCGAACTCTGTTGCAGCTGTTGACTCAGCTGGCCGAGAGCAAGGTTCATTTTGACCTGATGGGCTTTCTGGAGAACGTGGTGGTGGCTGATCTCCAGCACCAAGGTAAGGATCTGCCTCCCCATTATGGGTGCAATTTTAGTGGTCCAATTAATGCATCCCTAACCCCGACGAAGTTGCTGCTCCCGTGTTTATTTGGAACGAAAAGTAAATGTTGCGAATGTGTGGATAGGTGCTGTGATATGCGGTAGATATCAATGACAATAATGCTTGAATTATGTCTGATAAGTAGGATTTTGCCACTTCTGTTTCCTCACTTTTGGTGAGGAAACAAGTAATGTTACTGGCAGCCTGTTTTATGGATGGATAACGTCGATACGTGCGATGATCATCACAGCATCACCACATCATCTGCAAGCGTGTCGTAGGATTGATCTTGTATATTTATATATATATATATATATATATATATATATATATATATATATATATATATATATATATATATATATATATATATATATATATTTCACTCATTGTTCTTGAAGGCAGTGATGTTTCAGTTATTGGTGCTGCGTGTATCGGCAACGTCATCTTAGTGGCAAGCATCGCAGCCATTGGTATCTCTGTGGTAGACGTGGTGCACAGACCACTATGCACAGACGCTAATGTCAGGGACCATTCGTGAAAACAGTGGCATCTCAGTGGCCGGGGGTGTGTACAGTGGTATCTCAGTGACCGGGAGTATGGACGGTGGTATCTCAGTGACTGGGAGTATGTACGGTGGTATCTCAGTGACCGGGAGTATGTACGGTGGTATATCAATGACCAGAAGTATGTACGGTGGTATGCCAGTGACCGGGATATGTACAGTGGTATATCAGCGACCGGGCATATGTGCAGTGGTATATCAATGACTGGGTATGTGTGCAGTGGTATATCAGTTACTGATGTTGTTTGCAACGACAGTTAAGTGACCGGTTGGATTTGTTTGTTTTGTTCAGGATTTAAATGACCGGCGGTGTGTCCACGGGTGTCTAGGTTATCGGCATTGTTTCGGCGTTCACAGGCGCGTCTCCGTTCCTGCTTGGTCAGTGCCTGGTGACTGCCAGCCGGTTTGGTGGCGTAATGAACGTGACGCAAACCCAGTCGTTTCTACAAGCCACAGTCACAGGTCTACTTAGTACACAACCACCCGTGGTGCGAACCTCCGCTCTCAGGTTAGTACGAAGGGCGGCCTCTGTTCTATGGTCATTGGGTCTCCGTAATGAAATTGTGGGGCAACCTCTCGTCTTCAGGTCGATTTTGGGAAAAACATGCTTTCAGCCAGTCCGAGGATAAATATTTGCTTTCCAGTCAGTTTGGGGACGAAACCCTGCATTTGTACAAATGTGGAGAAAAGTATGCTTTCGACCTGGGAGAAACGTAGGTCCCCAGGTGAGTATGGAGGCGAACCTCTGCATTCGCGTCAGTCTTTTTTCTTTTCTTTTTTAATAAAAAAAATTACGGTCCGCCATTCAAGATCAGGTAACCAGGAGTGCCCCCTCCCCTTACCCAACGACTGCAAGTACCTTACGTTAACACCATAAAATAAACAGTAAAGTCGCGGCACTCCCAGCTAAGAGATGGAAAACAAATAAACAAGCATAAAAGCACCCAGTGTTAGAGCAATAAAACTAGCAATAAAGAATGCTGTAGTCATACCCAAAGGAGGCGTATGACTGGCCCTAGATCCATCCCAAAAAGAAGTTAAGGCCTAAACTATAATGTTAGTAGCTGGTTTGTGACGAGATGGTAGTGAGCATTCCTAATTTGAGATGCTTTTTATTTTAATTAGGCTCCTCCCACAACTCCATCCAGCTAAGCATAAGCTTGTTGCTGGGTGGAATGTGGGAGGAACTATGGTTGGGTGTTTTTCAGCTTCTATATATGGTTAAGCCCACCCACACACGCACACGCACACGCACACGCACACGCACACGCACACGCACACGCACACGCACACGCACACGCACACACACACACACACACACACACACACACACACACGCACACACACACACACACACATATATATATATATACACATACATACATACACACCCACACACCCATGACCATGCACACACACTCATGCACATACACACATGCACACACACACACGTACATACATACATATCTACATACATACATACACACACAATACACACACACACACACACACACCCATACATACACAATCTACTATTCGCCCGCGACCAATCGGCGTGAGAGATTGGCGACGCTATATGACTCAACGGTCGACGTGTCGTAAAAACCAATAACCACACATGTGTATTCCCCTGGTACTCAACAGACAGAGTGAATGCATAAGTCATTTAGTATTTGCTCAAGAAGTATGTCTTTATATGATTTTTTTAGAGCAGTCTTAGAATTTGGTATCTCTGTATGCAGGAAATGTTTTACTATGATAATATTCGGGGACGAGTGGTCTAGGGGCAAGATGCTCGTCTCACAATCGAAAGGTTGTGGGTTCGAGTCTCACCTGTCGGTACTCTTCGCCCGCGACCAATCGGCGTGAGAGATTGGCGACGCTACATGACTGAACGGTCGACGTGTCGTAAAACCACTAACTAACCAACCAACCTATGATAATATTCCAAAGCTTAGGTCCAAAACATTCAATGGTGAAGAGACGATAATTTTTGTTTGAATAGCAGTGTTGGAAGTGGTTTTGTAACCTTGTGGAGTATGGGGTATTCAGAGATTCCGTGAAAAGAGGTCTAATAGAATGAGGCAGCTGATTATAAGTAAATTTTTGCATACTAGGCAACATCTAAAGTTTTGCTATATCTTGGACTTTTAAAATTTTGTATTTCTTAAAGATAGGGTTTGCACTCTGAGGGGGAAATACACCCTCAATAATGCGCATCATTATTTTCTGAAGCAAGGATAATTTGTGTCTGATTAGCATAGTTTGTACCCCAGAGAAAACAGCAATAATTTATATATGGGATAATTAATGCATAATACAATTTTAGGAGGGGATTTTTGCTTAGGAGATATTTTGTTTTTGATATCATTCCTATGTTACGACTTATTATGTTTGAGACACTGCTGATATGGGATGCAAATTTCAAATTTTCATCCATGTATACACCAAGGTACTTCACTGGATTTTGATGCAAAATAGCAATCCCATTAAATTTGATCTCAATATCAATATTAGTTTTGTGATTGTTATACAGCTGGTATACAGTTTTGGTTTCATTTAATGACAAAAAATTTGAATGCAGCCATTGTGAAATTTGTGGCAAGGAATTTTTTTTATCTTGTTTTGAAGCTCTTTAGGATAAGTGCTTTTGAAAAAAATAGCCGTGTCATCAGCATATAGCAATGTCTGACATTCTACATGCAAATTTACAAGATCATTTATGTATATTATAAAGAGTAAGGGGCCTAGAATTGAGCCCTGTGGTACACCCATTTAAATTTTTCTGAAAGCAGAGGTGCTGCTATTGATTGTGGTAGCTTGAGTTGTTCCTGATAGATGACTGTAGCATTTTGGTTGCATTTCCATTGACACTATATTTTTCCATTTTTGCACATAATATTTCCTTGTCAACAGTATCAAATGCCTTTCTCAAATCAAGGTAAATTCCGACAACATATTCATTCTTCAGTCTTATGGTCAACCTTCGTCTTCAGGTCAGCATGGGGACGAGTCTCCGCTGCGTTTCATGCACGTTAGCACCTGGTTGTACGACCTGACTGGTACCTCAGACCGTGGTCGCAGTAGCTCACTCGATAGGGTGTTCAACACTTGATAGTAAGATTGTGGGTCCGAATCCCACAACCGGTGGAGTTACCGAATTCACCCCTGACCAATCGACGCGACGTTGGCGAGGCCAAATGACCTAGCAATTGAATGCGTCGTGAAAGAACCCAAGGTTCTCCTGGTACCTCGGTTCCATCAGCGTGTTTGTCCCGCAGGGCCATCATCGGTTTCTGTGAGCAAGTCAAGGAAAAGCCAGGCGGTGCGGAGGTGCTGCGGCCGTTCCTGGCTCCTATTGTCGACAACCTCATTACCTTCATTGCCACCTACCAAGGTGGCGAGGTGCTCGCGCTTATGCTCGAGGCGATGTGCAGCGTAGTTAGTGTGAGTACGGCTGGAGCTGCCTAGTGTAGCGAAGTCTGTTTGTTTGTTTATTGGGTGGTTCACGACGCACTTTACGCACATTCACGGCTAATGGCGCCGTCCACACTTTCGCCGGTGGGCCGCGGGTTTGGGAAATGTCCCGAGCGGTGCGAGTGTTGAACCCGGGATCTTAGGTACCCAGAGCTCAACACCTTAACCACTGGGCCATCCCCGCCCCAGTGTAGCGAAGTCAGCCGACACAACTCCTCGGCTCGGTGATATTCCAGTACGAAGACCTCGTCAGCCGGCAAGGATAAGTAACAAAGAAGCTTGTCTCCCCTTCATTAGTCGTTCAGAGTGCAGTGTATAGGGTTGGCAAAATGCTGCCCAGACTGGTTTTGTCGTGCCGGTGGTGTTGACTGGTAAACTATTTGCTGGCAAAACTGTTAGCCCTGCAGCAGATCACGATGCACTTATATCTCTGCAACCCGGAGAGCCTCCAGATCTAGAATCACAAACGTGTCATTTTCTCCTTTGCAAGGTGTGTCTTGACGAAAGATGTGTTTGCCAGGCCCCCGGTATGGACCGGACCAATTTATGTCAGCATCTTGCCGAATCTAGCGGTGCAGCACAGTCGGAGTTCAAGGACCAGGATGTTGGTGTCGACGGAGCAGGATGTTGGTGGTGGCTGTCGGCTAGCTGGTTTGACTTACAGAGTCCAACTCCTGATATGCTGACTCCCGATCTTACCCTATAGTGTTTAGATGCTACTCTTTCGATCGCTCCTAGCTGACTGACTCACTGAGCTGGAATCGTCCTGATCTGCTAGGCTGCCTGGCGCAGCTTCAGCTATTATACTGGGGGACGCTCCAAGCTGACTGGCTCACTGAGCTGGAGTCTGACTGATCTGCTTGGCTTTCTGGCGCAGCCTCAGCTATTTTACTGGGGGAAACTCCGGAACAAATACGTGAACATCCATGACCCCAGCGACCTGAAACATCTGAAAAGTCGCGATAAGGCACCAGTCATGCCACTGGTTGCCCAGCAACGCCCGATCCTTAACCAGACGTTCACATACCTAGACATGATGCCAAACGATCCCAAATTCATAAGTACAGGTGGTCACGTCACTTATACGGATTCCACTTCACGACAGATCGATCAGTAAAAACTAAACTAGCACCCCCCCCCATCCCTGGTGTTTTCTCTTTGTTTTTGGCCAACGCGCATTTACATGCGCTGCTTGGTTGTCTTGTCTTTAATAAGGCGACACTGAAACAAAGCACGTTTAATAGCCGCGGTAAAGAGGGGACCACGAGGTAAAGAGACGCGCCGCCGTATCCGTTTCTGCTCCGCGTTTGGTGATATTTTCCACATTTGCATCTCTGCGTCCCAGACATTGCGTGCCCGTCGGCAGTAGCGACTTACACAGTGTGTTCGTACGCACTTCCACCAAAACACAACATTGATTATCGATTCTCTCGGCATCAAGTAACGGACCAATAATGACCTCAGGGACCATGTTGTGCCCATCACAGATAGCGAAGAATGCATGCTGTAAAATGGAATATCTGCCCGGGAGAGGAGGGTGTGATGTTCTTTTTGGAATTGGTGGAATATGAGCATGATGATGAAATGAACTTGCACGATGAAATCTACTATAAGCAGTCGGTCAGTACTGATTAGTGCACGCTGGTTGTTCATATTAAGTCACGGGAAGAGTTTGTCCTCATGCTAAGCCAAAGCATAATTCGACTACCAAAGCACCATTATATTTTGGTTTAATTCAAATCCGCGTCTTCGACGACTTTATAGATTTAGTTTCTTCTTGAGGGATGGTAATAATCGGCGATTTATCTGAAAAGTATGCATTGCACAAGACCAAACCCAAAGCTTCCGTTGGGATGCCGCCCAAGCCACAGTGCGCCCGTTTGTCATCTATCGGCTAAACGACGACACGACATGCCACCAAAGCTTCTGCTTCATATCTGACGCTGTACAGCATAATGCAGGCAGGCATTTTTAGGTATGACCCCGACCAAACTGCGCACCCATGTTTAGGCACAATTAATTGCTTTTGAGATAGATGTGCGGCTCAATATAAAATCGATATAACTTCACGAACTTTGTTTTCACCGCCTATATTTTGACTAACTGAGTGCTTTATGTAGGACATCGCATGGGAGGAAAGTCTGTGATGGCATTGGGGGACGGTCAACATGACCGTAGCACTCGTGGCGTCCTAAAGATCAAGTAACCAACAAACTGCCCACAAGTCTATTTCAGCCAACCATTTTATCTGTGTTAGAAAAGGGAAGTGCTGAAGGTTACCCAGGCACTCCAGAGACGTTTCTCTGCGTCGTTGTCTGTGAAAGAGGCCAATAATTTGCACAAGTTTTCTCCAGTCGATGCGCGTACCAGACGGTGTACGAGTTATCTCGAACCATAGCGCGTAATGTTAAAGTGCTCAAGATGTAGGATATTTAACTGGCGGATCATGCAGTTTTGCTAGATGCTATGTAGCATGCATGTGCATTCTAGTTGTTAACAACTTTGGTCGAAGCGCCCTTAAACTCAAATAACTAACTAGTTGTTAACACACTGCAATAATCCAAGTGTCGGTATCACGTGTTGAGTGCAGTGTGTGCATTGCACTTAGCCGTTGTGAAATATATATTTGTAAAAAGAGTGCAAAATTTAACAATGGTACTTGTGCAGTTAAAAGATGCATCGAAACTAGACAAGCCGTATGATGCCCTGTTGCATGCTGCTTTTAACTAATCTGAAATGTCAAATCGATGCACAACGATGTGGCGGCCAATCACAGGAAGCGAGTATAGCAATGTTTTTGGACGATTCTCGGACTTCACTGGATTTTAAAGATGGATGTTGCAAGAGGTTTGTACTTCGACTTGTCCCATCAAGCCTTCAGCGAACCATGACGGGTACGTCGAATCCAGTGAAGTCTGAGAATCGTTCAAAAACCAAAGATTCACCTGGATAGAATGACTAAAAACTACCAGTATAGCAATAACAAGAAAAAACATGTATGGCAAATGTATACGTTCCAAAACTTGCACATGCAAGGTCAACTTACTGAAGCTGATTCCGAAATAAAAAAGACGAGATTTTCAGTGTCATCATGTCAAGGTCAAGGTACGTCACCTGGGGTCGCGATGCCACGAGACGAAAGTTCGAAGAACGAATATCAAAGCTAGCTCAAATAGTCCTCAGTTCAAATCCGAGTTCGGCAATGTATGTTGCTCTTCTAATTGAATTATTTTCCTTGGAGATATAGGTATATAAATATATAAATTATACCTAAATATGTGCTTATATATAAATATATAAGTTGCTAAGCATAACCATGTCTTAAATTTCACGAACATGTCGGAGGCTCAAATGGGGCCGCGGTAGCTCAGTTGGTAGAGTGTCGGACTCTTGATCGCAAGATTGTGGATTCGAATCTCACAACCGGCGGCATTACCGAGTCCACCCGCGACCAATCGGCGTGAGAGGTTGGCGACGCTATATGACCTAGCGGTTGAATGCGTCGTAAAAGAGCCGAAGGTTCGGAGGCTCCAATTCCGCTGCCGTTGATATCTCATCGAGCTGAAAGTCGCATAGCTCGAATCGGAGCATTAGTCCCAGTCATATTTACATAATTCTGAGAGATTCTGCCTCACCCCGGTTGGTCTGTCATGGCACACCCGAGGTATTACTGTACCTTGAAAGTCGAGTTTTACATTTGCTTTGTTGCACTTCTACTATGCCACATGCTACCAATAACTGGCATGGAGCCTCACGGAGTTCTGTGATTAGTGTTTCTACTACAAGGTAACTGGCATACAGTCTCAAGGAGTCCTGTGATTTGTGGTTCTACTGCGTGTAACTGGCATGGAGCTTCAAGGAGTCATGTGATTACTATTTCTACCGCAATTAACTGGCGTGGAGTATCAAGGAGTCCTGTGGTTAGTGTTTCTACTGCAAGTGACCGAGTCACAAGTTTATTATCTCCTGCCATTTCCATGTCCAATTGTGACTGAGAAAGGTGGCGAACTGGTCTGTCGTATTTAAATATCCTGTGATACCACGAGGGTTTTTCTTTTTACTGCCAGTTATGTTCGTAGCTGATCTATGTTGTGTGAGAACGACTGGGTCGTGGACCGGTTCTCCGGCTGTATGGTTCGTCCCGGACACGGTTAACAACGGATATTTTCATCACAGGTGGATAAGGTTTTCACGGCAGCGTACGAGACCAAGATCACACCCCTGGCCATCGCCGTGTTTCTCAAATATAGCAAAGGTGGGTAGCAAATGCGGCAGCCACTGTTTTTCTTTGGCTACAGGCCTCGCACTTCAGCTTTGATAGTTTGCTAAGACAGGTTTGGAGCCAGTCGCCGACCAGTGCGCCAATGTAGTGCAATCACATTCAGCCAGACAATCGATGAGGGTGTCTAATGTTCAGGAACTTCTGTGGAAGCTTTCTATAAGTTATATTAGGTCCTGTGAACATTAGCTGAGATTAATCCAGCGACATCTCGCCATAGTATTTCTGAAATTGGACAGTACCGGCCGAATGTTTTCTGTACTCGCGTTTCAAATTGTTGTGCTGCCCAAAAGTGCAGACGTTTTGTCGGGAGTCGCTACACCATTCATGGCAAATTACCAAGGCTTTTGACGACTTGCAACCAATAAACGTGACTATGAGCAATGGCAAAGCCTGATGGATCTTACTGGTGTGTATGCGAAGCCTGAAGGATCTTACTGGTGTGTATGCGAAGCCAGAAGGATCTTACTGGTGTGTATGCAAAGCCTGAAGTATCTTACTGGTGTGTATGCGAAGCCTGAAGGATCTTACTGGTGTGTTTCCGAAGCCTGAAGGATCCTACCTGATGTGTATGCGAAGCTTGAGGGATCATACTGATGTGTATGCGAAACCTGGGGGATCTTAACTGGTGTGTGTGTGTAATCTTACTTGGTGTCTATGTAATCTTACCCGGTGTGTATGTAGTCTTACCTGGTGTGTATGTGATCTTACCTGGTGTGTATGTGATCTTACTTGGTGTGTATGTGGTCTTACCTGGTGTGTTTGCGAAACACATTGGCATGTGGGACTGTCCGGCCCCACCGTTATGCTTTTGAGATCACTACTTTAAAAAAAAACATTTACAAGCCTTTCTATCTTCTGAATGAGACATTTTCAAAAATTGTTATTTCGTTTTGCTAGCTTTCATCACATTTTCTATTAAGGATATGCATTCGTTGTTAAATAAAATTATTTTTGTGGCGTTTTCCCGCCCGTGCAGCGCACCGCATCACCTAGAATGGTCCGGCACTTGTCTCAGTTTGCCAGTCAGTTTGCCAAGAGAGGTATAGGTTGGCCTATAATGGCCAGGCACCTAGTCTCCATCAGTTTGCCAAGAGAGGTAGCTGCGGTTGGCCTATAATGGCCAGTTACCTAGTCTCCATCAGTTTGCCAAGAGAGGTATTTGCGGTTGGCCCACATTTTTCCCTGCCCGCAGCGTCATGATCCCTAGGCATGTGCTACAGCCCGGAGCTCATAGCCTGCCTGGTACCCTGTTTCTTCAGTGCCCTTAATAGTACTTTTCCTGGTATGTCTGAAACATGGTGACGTCCTTCGCATTGCTGGAAGCAGAATCTCAACCCGGTTGATTTTTGTAGCTTTGGGTGGCTAAGTGAGAGTAAAAAGGCAGCGTTAATATTTGCGTAATTTCGATTATTTTTAACCTGAAAAATATCACCCGCGGTATTGTGCCGCTGATATGTCATTGTTTTCACCAGCTAGGTAAGCAGGTTTGTGTATATTAGCATGTTTTGTGGAAAAGTACAGTGTAACTATGGTACAACCGGGATGCGCATGTGCTGTGGCAATATTTTATCTCGGAAAGTGAAGTACTAAAGTACAAGCTATGTACGCTAATGGTCATCAAGGCCGAAATACCCTTAAGCCCACGCAACTAATAAACTGAGACCGACGGAATGATCATGGCCCATGGATGCTGCGGACACAGATAGGGAAAATACATGGCGTGAAGTAGATTTGGACGACTTACAACGCACGCGTCCAACGGGTCCGGCTTAGATCATCTTGTGGAACATGGACCCCGGCGCAGCAGTCAACCAGCGTGGGCTTGTCGTTTCTCCGCTAGAGTTTCAGCGGCAGCATTAGCACTACTGGCGTAATCCGATGACGTCACACCGTTATGTCTGTGAGGTTGCATGCCGAAATCCCGCCCAATCAGCAATTGGGCGATGTCGCCCGATTAGCTAAACCGCACAACGGCTCAAGTGACTCGCATGAAACACTTTACTCCGTACCAGAACCTGCATGGCGTTCCTGCCGGGGACGCGGCAGCTCAGTCGGTAGGACGTTATGCTCTTGATCGCGAGATGGATGGGTCAAATCCTACAACTGGCGGCATTACCGAGTGCACCCGCGGCCAATCGGTGTGAGAGGTTCGCGACTCTATGTGACTTAACAGTTTAATCCGTCGTAAAATAAGGGGAAGAGTGGTCTAGGGGTAAGATGCTCGTCTCACAATCGAAAGATTGTGGGTTCGAGTCTCACCTGTCGCTACTCTCGCCCGCGACCAATCGGCGTGAGAGATTGGCGACACTATATGGCTCAACGGTCGACGTGTCGTAAAACCAATAACCAACCAACCAACCGTCGTAAAATAACCCAAAGTTCGGTGTTCCTGCCTATTTTGGGAAGCTATCGAAGGCTGGTTGATGACATCTTGCTTTGTTGCAGATCCTGTCATGGTGTCACTGTCTCAGGAACTTTTCCGGGAGCTGTCGAAGAATGAACAGTGTTTGCAGGCGCTTCAGAGTCGCCTGGTGCCCACACTGCTTAGTATCCTGAACCAGGACCCGCAGACGCTACCCGGCGGTCAGTGTGCGCTCTCACCGCTCTGGCTATCGTCCACACAGTGTGTCCCACCACGTATCCGTAACGGTGACTCTCGAGCTGTTCGGCTTCCTCTGCCCCGGTGTAGACTATCGTCCACACAGTGCGTCCCACCGCGTGTACCCCGCGTGTACACAGTGCGTCCCACCGCGTGTACCCCGCGTGTACACAGTGCGTCCCACCGCGTGTACGTAACGATGACTCGCAAGCTATTCGCCGCCCTCTGCCCCGGTGTAGACTATCGTTCACACAGTGTCCGTAACGGTGACTCGTGAGCTGTTCGACTCCCTCTGCCCCGGTGTAGAATATCGTCCACACAGTGTGTCCCACCGCGTATCCGTAACGGTATCTCGCGAGTTGTTCGGCTGCCTCTGCGTGTTCCCTCTCCCAAGAGCGTTTTCCTGGCACAGACGTCAATCATTCCAAGTGTTCTAATTTGGTGACTTTCAATTAGCGCCTCTAATCTGAGCCGCCCCGGTAGCTCAGTTGGTTAGATCGCTGGCCTGCACTGGTCTCCCCCGTCCTATCAACACAGGGTTCGAGTCGCTTCACGCGCTCGCCTTTAGCCCCCAGCTGGGAGGGTCAGTTGGCAACTGGCCCGATAAGGCCGGGAACGAGCTTCCGGGCGGCCGCGTCGGTGCATTGACGGCACGTTAAACTCTCGGTCAAAATTCTGCCGTTAAACTGGAATTCATGGATCGGGTGGAGGG